>MJUU01041196.1:0-18551 GCA_002080025.1 Modiolus philippinarum
AAACTTCATGAATTTTAGCATTAAAAAGATATGAAAAGCAAAATTTTTCGTCTGCAGTTTATACTAACTCTTTAAGAATGTGAAAAAAAGTTAAGCGTTTTGAAAATTTTACTTCATCATATCCTTGCAAAGGCGTCTGATATGTTGCGAAATATAAAAATCATCAAATTAAGAATATAATAGGTATGAAAAGTAAGAATTTGAAGCAGTGGTTTAAACGCAGTTTTAAAAATGACCAAAAAATCTCAGTGTTTTGAAAATTTTACATCATAATGTCCTTTCGAAGGAGTTTTATAATTCGCAAAGCAAAAACTTGATCAATTTTAGCATTAAAAAGGTATGAAAAGTAAAATTTTTAGTCTGCGGTGTAAACTAACTCTTGAAAAATGTCAATCGTTTCTCGCTTCTCATTGGCTAAAACTATAAATAGCATTTTCGGTTTTAACTCGAATTTCCGATACCGATCGGTATGGCACGCGATAGTAACAAAAATGCGGTATACCTAGTATTTCGAGCGAAAACTAGGGTTTTCAGCGAAATACTGTGTATACCGATCGGAAACCCCTAGTTAACGTGCGGTATACCTAGTATTTCGCACGAAAACCCCTAGTTTTCGTTCGAAATACTAGGTATACCGCATTTTTGTTACTATCGCGTGCCATAATGCTCACCCTCCACGTATCCATTCGTTCTCCGGTCGTAGGTATACGTTCGGCGATCGAATCCAAGCACCGTATTCAGGCTATTGGGCACATCGAAATCCACTTTTTAGCTTCTGGCGAGGATGAGTGTTGCTCTCAGTCGCACGGTTGGCATCGAGAAGGATCTTAGCCTTGTGTTTGCTGAGCCGCATTTGCCGCTGGATCTCGTCGTTGATATAGTCGATGCCATAGGAGCCGGTGCTCAGGGTGATGGGAAACTAGTGGGCACCTTCGTCTGGGGAGTAGCGGAAGGAATTATTTCCGGCATGGATATTGGGGATCGAGTTGTACGTCTCCAGATTCACGAGAGTCATCTCGTAAGATTTCTCCTCCCCAGTTGGAGGGGTGGGTTGAAGCGGGTCAAGATCTGACCATCGTCCCGAGACAATGAATGAGAACCAATGCTTGGGTTCGGTATTGATGGCGATTTTCCGCAAAAGTGAAGCGTCCATTTATTTACAGGTGGTGACGTAGAAAGCGGATACCAGTCTCTGCTTCCAATCTTTCAGGCCGTCGTAGTGCTACTGGAGGTTTTTGGCTTTCAACAGGATGGCGAAGACTTCGGCGGGTCGGATGGCAAACACTAGCTGAATATGAATTTTGTCCATTTATTTACTGCAGAGCTCAGCTTCAGTCTAAAATACGACGCTCATCCTCTTGCCATCGGATTCGAACTGAATGATTCGGTCGGAAATGATGAGTGCGTAGGCTTCGGTATTGTCAGGGATGTTGCCCTCGAAGTCTGCTCGGATCTGGATATCCACGGTCGATTGGTTCAACCGCTCGGACTGATAACTCACGTCGATGACAAAAAGGGGATAGAGATTGATGAAGTCGGAGGGATTGACGCCACCATTGTTCAGCAGACTTTCCATGCGGTAGAATTTCTTGCGGAATTCAGCGACTTCCTTATAGATCCTAGCGATTCTGCATTGGGTGAAGCTAGCATTATAATCAGCGGTGTGGTAGTGATCGGCATTGAGGGTCACTCGGATATTTCGCAATCGGCAGTGATCGAAGATGGCAGGGCTGGCTTCTTGATTGTTACTCTTATCGGTCTGGAAGGCGACGATCACCCATCGGGATCTTTCGGGGCTGCTTCTGGTGGAAAGTTGCCAGGTGAAATTATTGCTTTCGGAGACGGCGATCGAATCACACTGCCTCATGCGGAAGCCTATATCTAGCTTCACCTTGCTCTCGATGGTCTTATAGAGCCGCAGTTTCTGGTCGCCGGAGGTCATCACGTGGGGGACGAACCAGGAGAGCTTGCTGAGGACGATCTTGCCAGGATCGTTGATATTGACAGCATCCCGGAAGATGGCATCATTATCCGAGGCACGGACGAGATTGAGCTTGAATCCGTAGACAAACTTATCGTAGTCCTGGACAAAGCAGAAGATATGCTTCAAGGGGATGGTAAATGAGAAGGATCCCTTACTGGCGGGCTTGGCGATGACGTATGCCTTGCGTTCGGCAAATCCCAGATTCGCGACGGCGGAGGCGGGAGAGGTATCCTTGAACCATAGCTGGTTGAGACCTTGCGATATGGAGAAGTCGTCGATGTACGTCAGCATCCCCAGCGTGGTGGTGGCGATGCCGGGATTATTGAGATGGCCGGGGAGTCGGTAGCAGATGCTACGAAAGAGATACATGGCGGCGTTATAGATGGGCGATACTAGATTAGCGTCGGCGTAGGCGGTCCCATCGTTCTTCATGAGTCGGCCTTCGATCAAGAGATAACTCTCTGCGGGCAGGAGGAATAGATCCTGAGTCTCGATATTGATGCGGATATCCGTACAAGCATTATTCAGCTGAGCCCCGGCTTGAGGTTCGTATTTGTGAACCTGATACTCCTGGAGACTTTCATCGAAAGTCGGTCCTTCGGTGATAGAAAGCAAATCGGTCATCATATATTTATTTATAGCGCCGGACGAAGTCGTGGATGGTTGCGATGCCACCATCCGAGATCAGATTATTGAGGCGGGCCTGCTGTGCTTACTGGTTCTCTTGTTCTTGGTGGCAGGTGGTGCTTGGGGCTTCTTTTTGCGGGTCACCCGATGAACGACTTGGTCTACGGCCTTCGTCGCTCCTTTTTCCAAACCCTTGATGGCTGCATTGGAAGCGGCGCTCACGGCCTTGCTTCCCAACGTCTTCATGGCGGAAGAGGTAAATACTCGTCCGGCAAGACTGGCGATGGTATCGAATAATCCTCGCCCACCGACTGCATATCTCCGGCGACAACCGTGAGGCATCGTAAATTTATTTAGAGGAGCTTTCGATGCAACTTCTCGTACGCCTCCCTGCTGATATGCTTGGATTTCCTCATGGCGTCGAGGATGGCCACGATTTCGTTGCGCACCCCATTATTCCCAGCCTTATAGGCGGCGGCGCAAAGATCGAGGCGATCCAGCAACTGGTCGAAGCATTTGGGAAGAAAGACGGTCTGGACCCACTGCCATACTTATCTTGCTTATAGAGGTACGAGACGATATCCTTCCACTTATTGCTTTTGCTAGCTTTGGGAGTCTGCGAAAGTGCTGAATTGCCTTGGTACATGGCACTCGATGCTCGTAATATATCGCCATAGGTATTCAGGTCGTCCACCTCGAAATCTTCAGGATGCTTCATGACCATGAGCTCCCATAGGCCGGGGGTACCCCTACAGCGCTCGCCGTTGACGATGATATCGTCACCGTCGAAAGTGACGGGGAGACTCCCGCTCATGATGGCGCCGTCTTTCACTCGCAATCCAAAGGTATAATCGGCTTTGGGAGTCATACTGAGCTGAAGATAAAGGGTTGCTCGCCGACCGAGATTGGTAGTGGGTCGTCGTCGTCGTAATCGGCGGCAGGAGGAAGGGCAGGCACGAGGGCGGGTATTGTGAGATCATCGATCTTTTTGGCGATCTGGGAAGCGGTCTCCTTTTGCGTCTCAACTACGGTCTTGAATATCTTGGATAGGTCGCGACTGAGTCCGATCTTAACCAGAAGATGCTGCATAACATTAGCCTGGATACTACGCTTTGTCTCCTGCAGGTCCCTAGCAATCACCTCACGCTGCTTAGGATCGGTGATCTTAATGAACGTCATTTTATTTATAGCATCACGAACGCCCCTAGGCGATGGGACGAACTTCCCTAGGCGATGGAACGAACGCTTTGGGGCGATGGGGCTCCACATCGGCAGCAATCCGTAGGAAATAGTCTCGAATACCTCTTGCATTTATCGGTTGGCGATATGGAGGTGTACGTGCATTGATGGCCTCGAACCGTCTTGATGCAGCACTGGGGTCCGGGCGGCGGCCGTCGGTAGGAATGGGAATTATAGGACCTTCTTTCGAAATTCTGCTCATCGATGCGGCGAGCATACGTTTCGGCACCGCATTGTCTGCATCTATATCCTGGGTCCATGCCGTAAAAAACACTCGCTTCCACTGGTGCTCGCAACCAGGGGGTGGGGTCTTGGGAGATTCCCGATCAAAGTCCTGTTGATTTTCCAGGAAAAATCTTGCAAATAACTAAATACCGAAGTCACTGCAAATGATATATTCTTTATCTTAGACTCGATAGAACTCATCCAGATTGCATCTATACTTTCCAGCCGTCTTGTTGCTTGTGAGATCGACGATCATGAATCCGTGAGGCTTGGCCCAAGAGCGGTTGCATAGGTATCAAACTGAGCCGGGGTGAGATCGCTGCAATGGTCCCGGCGGATATGATTGAATTCTTGGCATCCTGCTCGAAGAGTAAGATGAAGTTGGCATTCTCCCGGATCGATTGCCGTGGGAGTTGAAGTAATTTTGACAGAGGTAGAAGCAATCGACATTATTATGGCGCCCGCGCACGTAGTAGTCTTCGCACTTGCTCTGCTTGCTGAGCATCAAGTCGTCGAAGACAATGAGATTCTTGCGAGAGGGGTCGAGGTCGTGGGGTTCGGGCACGTCGCTCACCTGCTCGATACCACTTGGTTTGGGTGGTGGCCTCATCACGTCCACCTCGTCGATCAAGGAGTGCGGAGAGCGATCCTTGATGGAAAGAAGCTCGCGGATATCGTCTTTCAAAAATCCTTTCCCCAGCGCCCACAGCAGCAGCTGGTAAATGGGCTGGTGGAGCGATTTTCCGAAGACGTAGAGTCGATCGTAGTCGAGCCATCCGTCGCGCAGGAGGAGGTTATTCAGCAGCGTCGTCTTGCCGCACAGTCCGATTTTCCGATGATTTTCCGATGATCAGACCTCGGATGGATTGCTGCGGGAGGAGAAAGTGATTATGCCTACTCGAGGTAGGCTTATCGTACGTAAGGTCTTCAATTTCCATTTATCTATATAATATGGCAATGTACTGCTTGAAATGCAAAAGCAAGACGGTGACAAAAGGCTTGAGTGAGGTGTTGGCAAGCAACGGGAGGCTGCAGAAGGTCGGAACCTACGGGCTCTGGAATAAGATGCTCAATTGCATGCCCGTGGAAATGCACTTACCGGGGGATAATTTCATCGGCCCCGGCACCAAGCTTCATAAGCTTCTGAAGGAAGACGACACCCCAAATCGCGTGGATAAGGCCTATCATCACGATCTCTGCTATGTTCAGCATCAGGATACGGCCGCCAGCATTTACATCTGCGAGCGCAAGCGCCTGGATCGAAGTATCGTGAGACCCATCATCGGCACCAAGGCACAATTTGGGCTGGGCCTGAGGAAAAAAAGGTAAGATTTTCGGATGAGCTAGCTGAAGAGATGCATAAGCCAGTCCGACGCAAAAACCAGAAACGTTGCGTGGTGGTAAGTGGTGTGGACGAGACCTTGGCAGCCGATCTCCTAGATATGAGCGCCTTCTCCCGCCATAACCGAGGCTTCAAATTTCTCTTGAGCATTATTGACGTCTTCTCCAAGTACATCTGGTTGGTACCACCAAAGATAAGAAAGGTGCGACGGTGCGAGATAATCGTGAGATGAAGGATCTGCTCCAGAAGCACGACGTCGAGGAAGATGTTCAAGTAATTCTCGGCCAATTCTACGCGCACTTTCCTCCCCGTATTGGACGATCTCGTCCGGCAGTATAATACCACCAAGCATCGATCCATCAAAATGACTCCCACCGCCGCCAGCAAGAAAGAGCACGAGGGCAAGGTATTCTGGAATCTTTACGGAGATCTCCCAACCATGAAGCCTCATCGATTCGATGTCGGTGATAAAGTCCGGATCATCAAGAATGGCACTTTCGAGAAGGGATATACTCCGCTCTGGACGGAGGAAGTCTTCACCATCTTTCAGGCCCTAGCGACGCAGCCACCGACCTATCGCTTCAAAGACTTCTACAACGACGAGGAGATCAAGGGATCCTTCTACGAGAAGGAGCTGCAGCGCACTGATCAGGACGTCTTTCGCATCAAAGATATCCTGCGGTGACGAACCATGGATGGGGTCAAGGAAATCTTCGTGAAGTGGTTGGGATAACTAGCATCTTTCAATTCATGGGTCAAAGAGGCCGACTGGCAATAAGCCCCTACCAGTAGTCTTTCCGATCCCTCGAAAGAGTGAGACCAGAAAGGATGTGAAGCTATTCGTGACTTCGATCCTTGCTTGCATCGCACTGACCGCCTCCTGCAAATTTTTAGCATACCATCCCTTGGTGACCGGCTCGTCTGCTCGGGTCCCTTCTTGCAGATTGAGGGTCGCATGCCCTTGCATATCGATATCCCCTTCCATCTTACCACGTGCCATGGGTAAGCACTTTACCATATATTTCTCAATGCGGTCGAAGCGTTTCTTCTCTTCATCGAGAGCTTTCTGGGTAGCACCAAGCTCTGCTTCTAGGTCATCAATACTTTTCGCGCTCTCCTTCAGCTGCTGAGTGACCCATTTCTTCGTCACGGCATCAGAGCTATCCCGCGGCAATTCAAGACTGGTGATGCGATGATCGTTCATAGAGATCCTGAAGCATCCGCCAGACGGGCATGCGCTTCATAGAGTGAGATCCAAACTTATCCATTTATCTATAGGTCGAAGATGACCTCCTCGAGCGTCCGACCTTCCGAAAGAAGCTTCAAGACGTGCAAGTAAAAGTGCCCGCAGACCACGTCGCAACGACGCTGAAGCTCATCGGTATTATATCGAATCTCAGGCCTCAGATAGTCGATATCTTTGGGTGGGGGTAGGCCGTAGGGATCGAAGTAGACTTTAAGTCCTCCATGCTTATGCCAGTACGTGTATTGCGTGCCGGGGCCATCGCGAACGTCGTGATTCAGGATGCCGCATTCAATGGGGTGTGGGTGGGTGGTAGGGCATTGCGCATGAATACCCCTCTGGATCGAGGGATTCTCAGGGCCTTGAAAGCTTCCTCCAGCTCTAGATTCGAGAGGGGCTGGTGGTGGAGGAAGATGCCGTGCACTCGTATGCTGCTCATTTATTTATATCTAGACGCAAATCCAGAATTATGTAATACGTCTCGATAAGTTTCTCCACCATTTGAACCTTCTGCATCATTTGAACCTTCTGCATATAGAGTGCTCGTTCTTGAGCCTTCTACTGCTCGAGGCGTTTTCTGAGCTCGCATCGCTGCTAAATAAATAAATAAATAAATATCTTTATTTAGAGAGAGTGACTTATTTGGATTGCACCAATTTTCAATACGGCTCTCTTAAAAACAAACATAAGTTAACACATAAATATAAATATATATCCAAGAAAATATAAACACTACTATCAATCTATACAAATAATATACATAATCAATTAGTTAATAGAAAAATATAAAAAATTCAGCAATTTGTAAGCATTTTTGAATTCAAAAACAGTTTTCGAGTTTTTAATTGAATTATTTTAATTGAATTAGGTTGAGGGTTCCACAGTTTAGGTCCACCAAAGGAGAAACTAGTTTTGTATAGTTCTGTATTTGGTTTTAGGACAATGAAATTGTCCGAAGATGAAAATCTTGTATTGTATGATTCATTGTCCTTTGCAGAAACAAGTAGATCTGATAAATATTTTGGAGCTAATTTATTTATTTTTTATTTATACACCAATAATGCCTTATGGTAAAGTATTCTTTTCGTTATTTGAATAATTCCACATTCCTCAAATAGTTTGCTAGACGGTTTTGTAAAATCGTGTTCATCTAGAATAATTCTTGCAGCCATTTTTTGTAATTTTAGTAAGCTGTCAATTAGATATTTACTACAGTCACCCCAAACTGAACAACAATAATCTAAATGGGGAAGAATATACGCATTATAAAAAAGAACTCTCGCCTTGTGGTTCAAGTATTTCTTGATTCTTCTGAGTAATGCTAAAGACGAATTGACCCTTTTCGTAATATAGCTTATATGTTCAGTCCATGAAAGATTTGCATCAATGAAAACACCAAGTACCTTTTCACACTGACTTTCACTAATTTGATTGCCATTGATAGATATATCAAAAGTTTCACTAGATACGGTATAAAGTTTCTGTTTTGAGCCTATACACATTGACTTTGTCTTGGACACATTTACAACCATTCTATTTTCATTGCACCATTGCGAAATATCTTCAAGTACCGCATTTAGTGCTTGGCTTATACAGAATTTGTTTTTCCCAATCGCCGATATAGTACTTTCGTCAGCAAAAAGATCAGTGGTATGATTTGGGTTATATAAAGGAAGGTCATTGATATAACTCAAAAATAATATAGGGCCCAAAACTGACCTTTATGGTACACCTAATTTTACTTGTTGGAAATCAGAAAATGTATTTGAAATGGAAACAGTCAGTCTTCTGTCGTACAAATAAGAAGAAAACCATTGTAAAGAAGTGTAAGAAAATTTATATTTCTGCAATTTTAGAAGGAGCAATTCGTGATCAAGAAAATCAAAAGCCTTGGATAAATCTAGAAATACCGTTCCAATTAATTCACCATTATCAATTGCTTTTAGCCATCTGTCAATCATAAATGTTAATGCTGTTTGACAAGAATGATTCGAACGAAAACCTGATTGCAATAGATAAAGTAGATCATATTTATTTAAGAAATTCATCAAATGATTTTTCACATGTCTTTCAAAGATTTTTGATGCCAAAGGCAAAATTGCAATAGGTCTATAATTAGAAACATAATTTCGAGACCATCTGTTTTTAAAGACTGGAACAACTTTAGCCAGTTTGAAGAGAAAGGGAAAGTTGACTTTTTTATGCTCAAATTGAAAATATGACATAAAGGACTAGAAATAAAATAAGATGACATTTTTAGAAATTTTGCGCTTATATTATCAAGACATATCTAATATTTTTAGCTGTTGAAGTACAAACTGGTTTGAAATCAACGGAATAGTGAAAAACATATTTTCCGGAATACGTTCCGAAATATAATTATCAAGTTTTTCTGTACCTTTGATATCAGTGTCGGTATTAAGATTAACATTATCAGTAATATTGATAAAATGATTATTAAAGACACCTGCAATACATTTTGGATTTATAATATGTTTACCATTAGAGTCATTCAAAGTAATAGAGGTACTATGATTTTTACAACTACTTACATTATGCAAGTGTTTCCATAATTTATTACTTTTCTCCTTTGTATCTGCTACAATATTACTATAATAATTTCGTTTGGACGATTCAACCAAGTATTTAACATTGTTTCTCCATAAACGATAATTTATTATATCTTTTTTCTTGTGATAAAAATCACGTTTTCTCAAACTTTCTCTTAGAGATCCATCCTCTGACGATATTCATTCACATATTCCTGCCTTCTATTGGTATATCTGATGAAGCTCGCAGGTTTGCATCTACGTTTACTTTTGCCAATTTTATTTATATGCGGAGCTGACGCCGTGGGAACGTGGGGGAGGAGGGATGGGCATCCGCACCCGTCAGAGCCTCAATTGCGGGCGATTCGAAAGTGTCCGTGGGCGAGGGTTCTTATGCCATCGGGGAGGATGTGACGCTTGTCGTCTTTGGCGGAGAGTGCGATTTTGTTGATCTCCTCGGAGTAGATCTGATGGAGATGACTGCGGATGATATGCATCGGATGATAGATTTCTTGCTGAGTGGTGAGGCATCGCTTGTAGTCCTCGAAGGCGATCCTGCGCTTGGCGACGCTCTTGGTGACTCTCTTCGCCTTCTTGGTGGTATCACCGTCATCCACGTTGAAAGCGTACAGCTTCGCCCGGAGCCCCACGAAGTCGGTCATGACCTTGCCGCAGCACTCGTCCTTAAAAACCCCGAGGATCTTCTTGTTCACGCGGGTGGGCATACCAGAGGGATGCTCGGCGGGGTAGTTTGACGTATCAAATTTTGCCTGGACGTGCGGAGCGATATCCTGGTAGAAGTCGCTGGTCTTGATCTCACAGCCAAGCTATCGGTGTCGGTGAAGAGAAGCCGTGCACGATCACCGTACATCTTCCTCATGAATCCAAAGTGAAGATCGTACATAAGCTTCGAAATATCAAAGATGAAGGCTCCCAGGTAGACCGGCTTATCAAATTTCAGCTTGGTCTTCTTTAAGTGGACGGCTGCTAGATTCTCGGTAAAGACCACTCGACGATCGAAGTTGGGCTTGGCCACGAGCTTCAGGGCCTTCTTCTCAGTGGTGACCAATCTGACGTCTACGCGCTTCCGGATATTCTCCATGGTCTTGCCAAAGACTGAGTTGACCATGAGCTTGATGAAATCCTTCTCGGAGTCGGTCTTGGCCTTGGCGCGAAGAGCGGTATTCAGATCCACGTAGTCTTCGTTGGTGATGCCCTCCCCGTAAAGTGTGCTGTAGAAGACTTCTTTGGGTGGGAGCTGAGTCTCTTCCAGCTTGGCCGGCCCATCCATATCCAACGTAGGGAAATACCCCCTTCTGAGTCATCAGCTCGTGGTGATCGCCCAAAGTCGCCTTCAGGGTCGCAAATTGGTCGGGGTCAGATTCTTTGCTAGATTTTCAAGCTTATTCGTCAAAAACCTACATGAGTCGACGAATCTCATTTCCAAATTATCCACCTGCTTGGAGAAGCTGATATATGTCTCATCGGTATTAGGGATGCAGTCGATCTTACCCTCAGTGAATCCAAGCTCCTTGACGGAGATGTGGGAATCATACCCGCACAAGTTGTGGAGAGGATGGGGACGTGCTTCGGGAGCTGGAAATCCGAATTGCACTGGTTGTGTGCTGCGCCGCGATATTTCCAGGTAAGATGGTCGTGGTCCCGAACCTTTTCTCCTCCCAATTCATCCCCGCAAATGTGGCAGTGCGTGTTTTCTTTGAAGCCCTCCTTGTCCTCATCGGTCATCACCATGGGCTTGGAGACCTTGTATATCTTACCGATTGCTCGCACTTCCTCTTCGATGCACTGCACGAATTTCTTGGCCGCATCCTCCCCGCAGTAGACGACTGAGGCCTTGTAATCCCCATGAGTGTACTTCACGTAATAGCAGAAGCCCGAGGGTCGCTGAAATTGGTAGGCCTTCGTGTAGGAGTGTGATGGATCAGGCTGGCAGGTGCTGAGCTTCTCCGTGAAGCACTCAAAGTCCGCATAGATGACGAATGGGACTCTCATTATCTTTTTGTGATTGCGGAAGGCTATGGTGACCCCTTCTTCCGGCATCTCGATCCTGACCGCATCCTTCTGGCTGCAATATTCCATATGCTCGTCCAAGATATCCTGCATGGAAAAGAGGGAAAGCATCTGCGGCAGAAGAAAAACTCATGACCGTGCTCCGTCACCTGGGAGCTCAGAAGTCGAGAGAGGCTCTTGATCCAGCAATAATGCTGCTTGCCTTCGCGAGTCAGGAAGAGGAGATCTACGTGGGTGGAGCCCGTATTCTTGGATATCTTGATTGGGTAGATCTGAAGATCCTCTTCCTTATCTTCACCCTTCTTTACGCCATCGAAGCCATAGACGTTGACGTTGATGGTGGGATTCTGCCTCTCGAACTTATCGATCGCCTTGAGCGAGACTGGAAAATCGATGCCTTCGAATTTTAGCTCATCTTCCCATTTCTTGTACTGACCTTCGCGGTTGGTGGATTTCTGGTCGACTGCCTCATGGTGAAGGGCCGCCAGCACTGCCCTCTGGAAGCTTTGATCTGCTTCATTTTTCCCATTGATGATCGCCTTCTTTTTGGCGAGAGTCGATAGGGATGGTATTAAGGAGCCCCCCTTGAGTGGCTTGAATTGGTTGAGATGGATTTCTAGCTTTTCAATGTGTCCGAACGTCCACCCGCTCCCTTCCCGCATTATCCATATTTTCCTTGACCTTCTCCATCATGAAGGCAATCTCCAATTTTAGGACGGATGATTGGGTGAGGGTAGTCAGGGCTGATCGGAAGTAAGGGGTTGATGTAGGTATTTTCTCTGGTCGCGGGGTTGGTCTTCACCATTTCTGCTAGGAGCACTAAGTGCACCTTCAATCCCTTCTTTTTGGCGAGATGGAGATTGTGCTCTGACTTACTTTGAGAAATGTGGTCACGTCGTGCGACTTTACGGGTTCGATGACGACCGTGCCAAACACGCCATTCAGAGCTTCCCGCCTATCGGTGACCTTGATCTCATCCTCGACTAAAGCGTTTTTGATGTGCTCTTCCACCAGCTGGATCAGATCGTCTCTCTTGAGCAGAGAGTACTTGGTGAGGCCGCGATTCTTTGCCAGCGCTTTGAGCTGCTTCTTGGTGAAGACTTCCTGGCGGGCAAATTTACGGGTGGTTTTTTCCTCGACGAGCTTCATCAAGGCCTCTTTGTTTTTCCTACTGACCCCCTTCAGATTCTCATCCTTAGCTATTTGGCGGAGGGTCTTCATGGTCTCTTTTATCACCATCTTACTCTCGACAGAGATGGGATTCTCCTCTTCCGTCTCGCTTGGTTGCCCATTATGCCTCCAGCAGCGACCGTTCTTCCCGGGATTGCTCTTGCAGAACTGCCCCTTCTTCCTCTTAAGTGGGCGCCGCAGCTGGTCTTCTGCTCCCCTGGTTGATGTTCAAATCGCTGGACTTGCCCCGCCTCGAATTTTGAGACTGCTGGCTGTGCTCATCCATCTGCACCAGGTTGGGGGCATTGCAGCACTGATGCTGCGATTGGGGGGTTGGGGTGATATCTTCCAAATCCTGGAACCGATTCATCTTATCACTTTTGGATTCCATCCTTTGATTTATATCAATCTGTTGCACACCTCTCTTTAAGGTGTCCTGATCCCCACTTTCCTGTGGGACGACTTGCTACCAGCGAATACATATGCCATTCTTGTACTTACCCTATACTTCCCTTAAGGTGTCCTGATCCCCACTTTCCTGTGGGGCGACTTGTCTACTAGCGAATACATATGCTCAATAGGAATACCGTCCGTTTGCATTTGGCCGTCGGGGATGGGGGTCCTATGCAGGATTTCCCTTTGAAAAGGGTAGGTGCGGCAGAATCGGCCTTTTCATACCACTTATAGGAATGCACTAACCGAAATGGAGATATGTTCCCTCGAACTTCACCAGAGGGACATAACGCGAAATAAATTATCCGCGGGTTGGTTTACAGTAAGGAAGGATAAAATTGTGTATGAAGACGCACTTTATACGTATTTTTTTTAAATTGAAACTTATTTCCCACTGCAAATTACAAATGAATCCACGTATGTGCACGGCAATTTTTACTTTTATGTGTTTTGCGATAATCTCACACTTCTTTGTTATAGGCTGCCAAAGTGAAATAACTTTAGATTTTTAGACACTCTTAACACAATTTGAAAGGCCAATAAAAAATGCGGAAAAGGTACGAAATATTATTTTATGATGTGAAATCCCTATTCATTTTAAATGTTTGTAGATTCAAAATTGAATTTCTTGTTATTGAAGCAGATAACTTTCTTTTTACATCGTTACAATAATTAAATTCCACTTTTTTGTTGTCGTGTTTACATTTTCAATTTTTCGCTTGGAGTTTGTATTTGTTACGTTTGCTTGTTGATGCCTCATGCCTTTATTCCCTCTTGTTCTAGTTTGTGTCATGTGACTTTGATTAACGTAAATTTGTCTCTGGCGTTTTAAGCAGCACATTTTTTTCAGAAAACCGCAAATGAAAAAATACAAGAAATACTATGATTGATTGTTGATAAAAGTTTTATGCACAGTAAACTTCATTTTACCCATATCAGGGCGAGAACAAATCGATCAATTCAGTTAATATCAATTCATTAGAAATTTGAATTTCACATTAACACCAAAAGAAATATTTTTAACAAAATCTTTGAGAATGTCATGCTTTAATTAATAATTTTCGTACATCTGCATTTACAATCACGTTACCTTTCAGAATAAAGATGTGCATCGCCTAGTATATATCTTCAATAGACTTTTGACAAAATTTTATGAAATTCTTGATATGCCTTCATCGAATTTCAATGGTTGATTACCTTAATGCAAAGTGAATGAAAAGTCTAGAAAAGTCTAGAAAAGTTCAGTTTCCCGCCAAAATTTCAGGCATTTAAATCTAAAAAACTACTACACAGACCTATTAATATTTTTGGCTTAAAATGATGTATGATCCATATTCTAATAAATGAAAACAATAATTTTGAATTCTTGATATAATAAACTTGAGGAGTGACCATACTTAATAGAAAAAAAAATCAAAAGCTAGAGACATGGCAAAAAAAGAAAACAGAAAAACAAAGACACGCGACAGCCACAAAGCAAATATAAACAAAACATTAAGAACTAATGCACGTTTAGTGTGAACACTCACATCTGCCACTCAAATCCGGTTAATTATAACAAATGGTAATTATTGAACAAACATTTTTCTATACGTTTTTTGCCATATCTTTGAAGTTTTAATCTTATTATTGGCGTGTAAGGGGCATGAAAACATTTATTTTGCAATTTGAAATTTTACTTACCGACTACAAAGTTTTGAAGATTCCTTGACGGGCGTACATGTATGTACTTGGCCCAGTATTGAGCGTAAGTAAGGTGTCAAAGTGCACAGTGGCTTTAAATTTCTAAAGCTTTGCTGGCCCGAAATTCGTATTTCGATTAGTAAAGGAGAAGCAAACCATAAAAAGATTATAACGTAATTACTTTATGATGTTAACATTTCGTAATAATGATATTGTCGAAATGAAAAGTTTCCTTTTTACTATTAAGCAGATAGTAACATTTAACGAACCGTTTTATTGAACTCAAACTTAACTTGTTTCTGGCTTTAGTTATCAGTATACATAAAGTATGTCAAAACAAGAAACTGTTAACGCCACGATATAGCTGAAATATTGCTGAAGTTGGCGTTAAACAACAATCAATCAATCAATCAATCAAAAGAAGAAAATGTTATACAGACTTTTAGGCATCTATAGCACATTATAACGTCACCATCATTAATTGCTTATGGATAAAAGTGACAACAAAAGTCCGAAGCAATCACCAGTGAGGACAATCCGTACAACAAACGATCCTATCGAGAACACATCTCAACAAAAACATTTTATGCAAGCCATCAAATTTCCGACTTGGAACGGGCATTTTATAAATAAAATGGTGGGTAAAACCAGGTTTTATGATGAATTAACCTCCCGCTTATATGACGACTTTCTATAGCTTCTATGTGCCTAGGTTGTGTTAATGTCAAAGCCATTATTGTGTCACCACATTGCCTGTCATCATACAGGTAAAATGTTTTTGTTGTTAGGTATGGTGAATAAAAAGGATATGGAGTAAATGCACATGAGACAAAGTCTTTACAAATACATGGTAAAAAGAAGCAAAGGAACAACACTTTTATTGTTGTTCTCCATCGGTATACAAGTCACCAACAGGACTGACAATCAAGTAAATGTGACATGACCAGAATCAAGTGAGTTACCTGCAAGATATGCATGCCTGACAACATTTCTACCAAGATTGTCTTTAGCACATGTATCACCACTATATTCAGTTAACGTTTTCACTAAATCAATCTGCATCCTCTTCGAATCTCCTTTCAATCTGACACACAACATCATAGATAGTTTTACTTCGAATAATAGCCTAGAATTCAAATTACAACACCTTCTATCAATATTCTTGCTAGCCTAGACTAGTTTTTAGATATAGCATTGAACAGTGGTCCTTCCATTTCTTGATTTTATTATGCCAAGTTTGTTTTAACTATTCTTCGGTGAGTGCCCTGTGGTTGTTTAAATGTCGTGTTTGTCTTCTATCAGTCTTTTTGTCGGGCAAATAACTAAATACCGAAGTTGCCGGGAATTTATTTTTGCATATGCGCATTTCGACAACTTATGTCTCTTCAGTGCAGATACGTTTGGAAAACCATAATCTAAAAGATGTTTAAAAATTGCAACGGATGACAGCAGTTGTGAGAGCACTTTGCCAGTTAATTTATGTTTGTTGACGATCCGGTATCCATGACTGAAAAAAAAACATGGATTTAGCGGTGCTCGAGATCTGGACATAAATTCTACTGAAACCGGTGCTAGAGGCCGTCTTGAACTTACTATGACGTATGAGCAGAACTCATTGTTGAAGGCTGTATGTTGACTTCAAGATTAAGAACAACAATAAAAGTGTCGTTTAATTTCTTGTTTTTGCCAAATATTTGTAGAGACTTTGTTTCATGTGCATTTACTCTCCATATACCTTCATAGCATATGTGATTCTATTTCTATTTGTACCACTTGTTTTACAACTTCATTTCCAAAGGTGTCTATCATATATATTCATACAAAATGAGGCAGCTGTAAAAACAGACAATCAGAGACAAATATTGACTTTAAGTTTCTACTTACACACAAGACCCGACCTACTCCATGTTTGTTTGAATAAGTGTTAATGCCACTCGCTTTAAAATGGCACGTGTAACAGTTTGCAATACTTTTAGAGCATGGGTTTGGTCATATTGATGTGAATAAATCTACTTATTACTTTTCAGACATATCTGGTTTTAATTTTTTCTATCATTTTGAAATTTAGCTGTTTGTATTCATCGATTATTTAGACAAGATTTAAGTAGATTCAAGTATTTTATGGTTTTCATTTTTTGATTTGGAAGCCAGATTACACATATATATTCCTGTGTATCACAGGAAATAAAAGCTTTTGTGTTCTTTATATTAAATTGTCGTGTACATTTGATTTATCCTTTGTTTACGTGATAATTATAATGAAAATAAAACTTTTGAAATTTTGATTCAGTTCATCATAAAAATCCATTCACGTTCAATTTTTCGAATTTTTTGTTTTTAAATTAGATGATCTCTTTTCAACTTTCTTTTCATTAAAATTCTGCACATTAAAATAGATATCTCTCCAGTACATAAAATTTGAGTTCACAGTTTCTTGAGCCACATTTGTCTTGCAAAATCTGTCTTATTTTCTCACGCACACTCTCAAAGCTATTTCAAAAAGGAATTTCCATGTTTTGATATCATCACAAGGCCTTGTAGCACATAGTTAGTCGGTTTGTTCTAAAAGTGGCTATGATGATTTTAATGCTTTTTTCATTAGTTCTTGATAGGACCGGAATGGTGAAAATCAAAATGCATAATGTAATGATGTTAGATCCTTAAACTTGAACGCTTAATTTCTTATTATTGACGCAGATTCATACATTTTTTGCTCCGTTATAATCATTGAATAATCTGTAGGAGTATTTATATTTTCAAAATGTGTGTTTGTCATTTTTCTACTTTCTGATCTTGAATTCCATTAGCAATTCCGATCTTCATTTTCTGATGTTCTCGTTGAGAATTAGAGAAATAACATAATAACACGAACCCTGAATTTGAATGGATTCTGCCTAAGGGTTTAAATAAGTCAAAGCAACCAGCTAATCAGAATACCTTTCAAACCTAATCCAAGCTTGCTGTATGACGGGCGCCATGCGTGGAACAATCATGCTACCCATTAATACCATATGACGATATTTCATATTAAGTAGGGGTTCATACGGCTAGTGCTTTAGTTTTGTAACGTTTTTTTATGTTTATTTGTTTTGTTTATGAAAGGTTCTCTAAATCTGTAATTAATATGAATTGTCGTGTTTTTTATTTTTCCCTTTCTCCCTTTTTTGCTTCGGTTTTCGTTTCATGGTTTTTTTCTGTTTGTTCAAATACGAACATACCTGGGCTTTGTTAATCAAGCCATGTAGTGTTTTATTAAGTTATTTTAAGTGTCGCCGTCTTAAACTTACTATTAGGTATGAGCAGAGCACATTGTTAAAACCTCATGATGAATTCAAGATAAAGAACATGCTTGATTTTACCATGTATTTGTAGATACTTTGTCTCATGTGCATTTACTCCACATCCTTTCCTTGTTAATGTAAATCAAATATAGTTTTTTTTCTGTAGCATTCTACTGTCAAAAAGAAACATAGGAGTTCTTGGTCTCAATACCATATTAACCTTCTTTCTGTTCATCACATAACGACAGTAGAAAACCTAAGGAACAAAGGAGATCTTCGTCTCGATACCATATTAACCTTGTTTCTGTTCATCACATAACGACAGTAGAAAACCTAAGGAACAAAGGAGATCTTCGTCTCAATACCATATTAACCTTGTTTCTGTTCATCGCATAACGACAGTAGAAAACCTAAGGAACAAAGGAGATCTTCGTCCAAATACCATATTAACCTTGTTTCTGTTCATCACATAACGACAGTAGAAAACCTAAGGAACAAAGGAGATCTTCGTCTCAATACCATATTAACCTTGTTTCTGTTCATCACATAACGACAGTAGAAAATCTAAGGATCAAAGGAGATCTTCGTCTCAAAACCATACTAACCTTGTTTCTGTTCATCACATAACGACAGTAGAAAACCTAAGGAACAAAGGAGATCTTCGTCTCAATACCATATTAACCTTGTTTCTGTTCATCACATAACGACATTAGAAAACCTAAGG
>MJUU01041204.1:3202-20222 GCA_002080025.1 Modiolus philippinarum
TTTTCAGAGTGCAATGTTTGTATACAACATTTATTTTTAGAGTTCACTGTGGTAAAACAATAGTGAAAGAAAGAATATATTATACGTAATGCACTGTTAAAATGTACAATTAGGGCATCATGAATAATGAGCCATTTACTGTCATTCTATTGAAGATTTATCTCCTTGCAGTCGTTAGCAACAGGAAAAAAAAATATATTACTTATTGTTTAGTATTTGTGCATGTAATAGATCTAGGTGAGGTGAACAAAGTTTTTAATCATAAAATTGAGTATGTGTTCAAAATGACAGACTTCTGGTCAAATGGTCCAAAATCTAGAAATGGACTTGGAAAAATTGCTAAGTACAAACCTAATCTTTTTGGAAGTATATGTAAGCGCATACAGTATAGCCGGAGATATACCATGATAAATTACGGTAATAGCAATATCATCTACCATACCGAAATAACTTTAACTTTGTTCTATTTGATTATTGAATTCGATATATACGTATAATATATAGGATACATAGTTTGCAAGCGCGAATTCTTTAATAACTTGCATTTGTTTGAAATAAAACCTGACATATATAAAGATCGTGGTGTGAAGATGGTGTGACGATGTGCATGCTGTTTGTTTTTTTTAATGATTCACTATTTTTTTCAAGAGTCAAGCCCCTTAATGTCTAGAAAATTCAGTTCAATACACCAGATCTATAGGGTACAATAGAACTTCGATAGCTCGAACTGTAATAACTGGAACCACATGCTTCGAGTTTTTGGGGTGACCCTTTGAGCATGTTTAAGAATAGTTCGATCTCGATATCTCGAATAGCCCTTTGAGTCGAATTGTATTCGTCGATTCCTTGTGTGTTCGAGCCGTTAAAGTTCGACTGTATATGGTTTGCGAGCGTGAATTCTTCAACACCTTTCATGGGATTGAAATCAAACCTGACAAATCTAATTTATATGAAGGCAATGCTATTTTTTTCTATTTGGTGCATGAAAGAAATTGTCAAGCAGGAAAAGGGGCAGGCATACGTGTACTGAAATGGCCATTAAAATATAAATCATGTAAATTAATGGGCATTAATATATAAATTAAGTCAAGTAATATAAATCATATAAAGTAATGGACATAAATGTATAAGCCATGCACAGCTTTGGGCATTAATATAAAAATTATGTAAAGTAATTGGCATTAATATATAAATCATATAATTAATGGGCATTAATTTATGTGGTTTACTAAATAACAACCAACAAATTAAAAACAGTTAATATAATGGTCATGAAATTGACTTTGATCTGATTTAATGGTCGTTAATTTGACATGTGTGTCTGCTTTAATGGCCATTACTTTTTTTTTACAGTAAATAATGCCCATTATTATTTCAATACCCATTAATCTAATGAAAAGAGAAATAATTCAGTCAATTTAATTATTAATCAATGGTATTTTCATTATTTCATACCATTAATTTTTTAATGGCATATTTTACAAAACCATTAATTAGTTTCTGACAAAAAATAATGGGTAGTTTTAATGGTTTTATGACATTTAATGGCATATTAATGGTATTTTAATGGATATTTAATGGAATTTTTATGGTTTTTTCTGCAGTAGTGATTGAAGAATCAGCCGTTCATGAGCATAAACACTCAAGTGTCATTACCCGCCCTGAAACAATAAGATAGTATGAGCTTAAGGTAAGAGGTACGTAAATAAGCGCCTCTACCGGTGAACGTTATTAATTTGCTTTAGAATGAACGTAAAATAATTTTATTTTTCACTTTACATTATCGTCGTTTCAAACTATATCCCACAATTTTTCTGAAAAATTGATATTATGATGCCAAAGAAATTTCTGTTTTATTGATATAATGTTTTTATAGAGTCACCGAGTTCGTTTTCGTGGTATAGATCGCTGAATAGATGTTCATCTTTCAAATCACGCCTAAAATCCTTACTTTTATCGACGACATCTCTTTTTTGACGGCGGATTTTATCGAAAAATTTTTGGCATGCCTATTCTATGTTCAACTATTAATACCGGCGAAATTCATTCGGTGACCCTATATAAAATTCACACCATAAAAATGGGAATTTCATTGTCTAA
The DNA here is from genome assembly GCA_002080025.1 of Modiolus philippinarum. Taxonomy (NCBI): domain Eukaryota; kingdom Metazoa; phylum Mollusca; class Bivalvia; order Mytilida; family Modiolidae; genus Modiolus; species Modiolus philippinarum. The sequence goes on from MJUU01041204.1 coordinate 5,303, forward strand.
AACATATCCTTTTTGCAGAAAAATTGTAGGATACATTTTCCTAAACGCGCAATTTAAAGACGTTTCATATATTATTTTTCTGTACGTTTTACTTGGATTTATGAAAACAACATAACTGATAGATTTTCTAACACGGTCATATTTCAAACATAAAAATAGCTAAACCGATTTTATTTCCCCCTGGAATTCAGCTTCGTTTGATGAACATGCATGTAAAATTTCATCGAAATCCGAAAACCTTGCTATTTACGTACCTATTACCTTAAATGAGCTCAGCTATACTGAGTTTTTGGAAATTTGGTGTTTTGCACATGTTAAAAGACGTTAATAAATAAAAGGAAAAATGTTATCTGCATTGACGTGAATCCATTCATATTCATTTGCCTATAAATTGCAACTTTAATTCTAGTTATAGCTTCCAAACCTAAAATGTGCATATTCTTTGCAGAAAGGCGTAAGAAGTCATCATAAAGGACTCTATTTTCAGTATGTTTTCTACTTGTAAATTATTTTAAAACTCATAACCCCTCTTTTTAAAACAAATTATAGTCATTAAAAAACTTTATAGAAAAATATTTCAATATTGAATGGGGGTAATAACAAAATTACCGAACAGTGTGGTCAAGAGCCTTAGTCCATGAGACAAGAAAAACAAATCAGGAGGAAAACAACGATAAAATTGTTGACCGCAATGGTCCTGACTTGGTACAGGCATTTTAGAAGTATGAGTTTAGTGTAAACAATATTTATTCAGTAAACAAGCAAGTATAAATAAAAAGATACAATACATAACAATTAGGATTCAGAAACAAGCTAATAAGCTTTTATAAATCTGGTTTGTTGTTTCGATTTTATTGCTAGCAAACACTCCCGTTCCATTGTGGTCGTGTCTAGTGGCAACTCAATAGTAATTGCCATTGAAAGATCTTACACAGTTAAGAGGAATGATCATTGCAGTATTAAGTAAAGAAAGAATTTTGAACCAGAGTTTGGATCGAAACTTCAAATTTCCACTATGGTCTGATATCTAGAAAAGAACTATTTTTATGGTCGTATGAGACGGAATTTTTTGGAGCCTTAATGAATAAGGCGGTCACGAAAATGACTATGTATAATTTATGCTAGCTATCGCGTAGCGCATCAGCTGTTAAACATACACTTCGTAAGCAGGAGAATCTGGAATTTAATTGTCCATGTTCCGGAAATTTTGAAATTGAAATCGTCCTTTTTGTCGTAGGTTTTAGTACTGAAATGGCCGTTTTCGTAACATTCTAGATATAAGTCCAAAGATATATAGATCGCGTGATTTCTAATTTTGCTATATTTCTAGTTCTGATGGATATTTTAATTGGATCCATTTAGAAAAAATGTATTATTGATTGTAAGAACAGCATCATTAAATCTATAAGTGAGATTGAAGGATCAAGCATCTCTTATTTTATGATCTTTTACATGTCTCAGAAGAAATTCAGTCTCGTAATAATATGAGAACAAGTCTGCGAGAAGAAAAGCACAACTAGTTCCCATAAGAATGCCAACTTGCTCTTGAAATATAGTACCTTCAAATGTGACAAATGTATAATCAATTAGAAAACCAAGCATACTGCACATATGTTTTCCATCTTAGGATACTTTTCCCTGTATTATATCCTCGAGTATGCCCTCTTTAATAGATAAGTAGTATTAATTACTACACAAATGATTACCGAAAATTTCAACAGTTTTTTCTCAGCAATTCAACATAACCACACAGGTGGAGGATTTTGAGATTTAATCAACTTGCGTGGTATATTTAGCTTGAAAACGACCGAGTCATGTCATATAGACTTCTTTAATGTTTGAAATGCTTAACATGCAATGTTTCATTTTATTATTTACATTACCCAGTGCCAGAGGCATCCTGAAAGGACACAAAATTTATAGAAATCTTCACCTAAAATATATCTTATACTGTCCTATTATTCAATAAATTATTATCTTTTCTGTAGTGACCAAGAGGAGTATACAGAACGTAAGAGACGGGCCTTCTCATGGTTTTATTGATTACCTGATTATAAAGTGGTTAAAATTACCAGGTGAATATTTTTAATTATCATTTCAATATCAGACCCTTCTTATCATATTTTGTGAAAATTTACTAAAAAGTTATCCTATTTTTAGTACATTGTTAATAATAAGATGTTCAAACAGGAAATGACTAATAGTGTCCCTAGAACCCCACGATCAACCTATATTCGGTTAATCAAACAAAATGTGTTATGTGCTTCTAATTTTCAGAAGTAACACGAATTGTCTGTGGTAATCATGTGTTTCATTGGCTGTCTAAAATTTCCAAACTGATGTCCGTATTTACCCTAGCTGCGGAACCGTAGCTCTTATGGTCCTTGTGCTGATTTTTTTATAGTTGCGGACCAAAGAGCTACGTATTCCCCCCTATATAAAACTTGCGACTCTTGCGACACGAATTGTGTCGCACGTTTCTGGGAGTTATTTGACAACCGGACGCCAATTTCGCGTACCAAAGTGTGTTCATTTCGTTTCCTTCATTTACAACATTTAAACATGCTAGGTGAGTCATTATTTTCTTTTCATAAAGGAAATTGTCCAAATATAAACGTAATCCCGCCTACTTTAGTGGCCATTTTGAACATCGCAGTCACGTGATATTTCGAGAGGCGGCAATAAAAGCCAGATCATGTCCGGAACGGATATTTCAAAATTCATTAGGGATATTTCTTAAATGCAGATGAATTAATTATTTGCATTCAAAAAGCTTTGCAAAAGTGAGAAATGTTGCCATTCAAATCAGAGATTGACAAAATATTTACTTTAGGATATCTGTTCCGGATACGATTTGCATTTAGTCCCGCCTCCGAAAAGTCTCGTTCCCAATGATATTGATGTCAGCAAGATGACCGAAGGCGGTTTGACCCAAACGATGACGTTTGTTATTATAATGAACAACAAATGAATATTTATTGGTAAATAAATATGGAAGGTTGCGGATAAACATTTAAAGAAACGAAATACACAAATGAGACTGCCCCCGCTTGGCGTCCGGTTGTCAGAAAACTATCAAAAACGTGCGACAAAATTCGTGTCGCAAAATCGCAAGTTTTATATAGGGGAAAATCCGTAGCTCTATAGTCCGCCAAATCAGAAAAAATAAAAGGACCTATAGAGCTACGGTTCCGCAGCTATATTTACCCGTGAAGTCCAATTTATAACACTTTGACCACAAGTCAGAATTTCTTTTGATTGTTGGTGGTACTCTAAAATATAAGGAAGTATCCGGACTTTTTCGTTTCGGTACAGGTTACCGATTGAGCTAGCCCAAACTGGTACCCTGTGGTAATAACTGTAGACAGACACACCGATGTATAAACTGATGACTTGAACCAGACTGTCCGAATTACACTACTAACCGTCTTTCACACTTACCCAATCGTGTATTGAATTTCAAATGTAGAATCCAAGGAATCTTTGGCGCTTACAAAATAACAGTATATCAGTTAAGTGGATTGGTGGATGTAAGGATTTTAAAGATTAAAAAATAAAGCCAGACCAAATGTGGTTGTTAAACTGTTAAACTGGATTCTTAATTTACTAGGAATTTTTTTTAAGTATAGATGTTGTAGGCGTTGTTCTTTTCTTATCATATACTTTTATTTCAGCTTGTATTTTAACTAAATTTTAATCGACAAAGAAATAATGGATCAATCAAAAGAGAAAAGAAAAATCTAAAGTACAAAAAATGCAAACAAATGATACAACATTAAGATCTAATACAAATTAAGACAACATAAAGAGAGCCAAAACGCATTTAAAAAATTAAAGTCCTACAAATTTGGAGGTATCATCAGGGTAAGAATAATCTATTCTCTCATGTACAACCATCACACTGTCAATGAAAAGTCTGGTTTTGTCATCGTCGGTCAATTCAATCTTCTCAAAAATATGTTTTCTTATTTACAAAAAGAAACGTTGTGACAATGACAAAAGACCGAAGTTACTATTAATTTACAAACCGTTATCAGATATATTTTAAAATATACTTATTTACTCTACATTTTCCCAATAAAAATTTAAATACATTATCGCCAATGAGAAAAAAATTGGTCAAGCCTAAAAATGTCTTGGTATTGAGGACTATTAGTTAGATAGTTGCTTAATTACACTAGAAGTTTGAATATAAAATTTGTATATATATTTTTTTTAGACAGGTCAGATTTAATATGTAACAGTTGCAGAAATCCAACAGTATGTGCATTATGTATCAACTGCGAAACATTCTGGTGTCAAATTTGTAAACAACAAATAGGTATATCTGATTATAATATCGTTGAAATACATTGTGCTGTTCAAATTTGTTGCGACTGTGCAGAGCCAAACCTTGATCAATCAATGGAAAAGGGGGAAAGATTTGATAAAAAGGTCAGTGAAAGTCCAAAACAAATAAGAACATCATTGGTTTCAGAATGCAAACTACCAGCCATATATGACAAACCAGTTCGTGTGTCTGGCATCAGTATTTTGTCAGATCGTCGTATTGTGATTGCGGACTGTAACAATAAACAATTGATTTTATTCAATAATTCTCAGTGGGAAACAGAAATACAACTCGATCATAAACCAGAAGGAATGTCTAGCCTTTTCGACAATCGTATCGCCATAACGATTGCCGTATTAGGGACAATTCATATTTATGATATAGCTTTTGATAAAATTAACAAGACCACTTACTTCCGCTTTAAGAGAGAAATTTCGACATCTAATATCGGAAGGCCGTACACAATAGCATATAATGATGATCACTTTGTAGTAGAAATTTGGAAAGATAAAAAATGTGCTCTAGCTGTGATTGGTTATGACGGGATTATACAATCTATCAACATAACTGGTAAGCTTGCCCATTTTAACGGTGAAATGAGACTTTGTCTCGAATGGACGAAGCGTCTCATATTTGTTTCAGGAATTGATGCTAAAGGAGTTTTATGTTTGGATTTCGAAGGAAACGTGGTGTGGGAAAAAAATGTAACAAGTCCGAGAAGTGTCATATCTGTACCCGAGGGCCAAAATAAAAAGCTTCTAGTAGCATGCAACTGTTTTGATGCTCTTTATCGTATGGATATTGAAAATGGAAGCTATGAAATTATAAAATTACCTGAAGGAGTAACTGGTCCAAGTTTTTTAGCATATCGTAAAAAATCAAAATTTCTCATTGTTATTGGTGATAATTGTATTTATATGTTGAAATACAATGTAGGAAATTAATCACACAAATTTGAAGGAAAACAACGGAAAGGAAAATTGACCTTATTTTTATATTAAATATCTATGTATTAATGATATTTACCACTTAATGCATAGAACGACAAACAGATACAACATGTTCAAAAAAAAAAAAAATAAAATAAAAAAAAAAAAAAAAAAAAAAAAAAAAAAAACGAACGATATCAATACATAAAACAGATATTATTAACGCATTTAAAGGATTAATATTTCATTTATATTTTATTGCCAATTCTATATTTGATTTCCTATCTTTGATTAAAAGATATATCGCTTAAAAAAATAAAATACTTAGTAATTAAATATTACTTAAAATTAGTATTTGTTTAACTAGCTAATTTCTAGAAATTACGAGGCAATTACTTACTATTACATACAATTACTTATGATCTACTTAAATTTTAAAAGACAACATCAGTTAGTAAATTATTTACGCAAAGGTATTGTTTTTGTTAAAAAAAATTACTCAAGTCTTACATATTACTTAGTAATACTTTTACTATGAACATGACGTAGACATATGCAATTATTTTTTTTTACTTATATAAAGAAAAGCAAACCTTTGAAGTAAAATAATTACTTAAATGATTGTTTTGAATTTAAATAATTACTATGTAATCGTTGGAGTAAAAATTAATTAAAAATCATTTGAATTATAAAAAAAAATAATCTAATATTCCTTTGATTAGAAATATGCAACTGCAAACACGTGTCTGAACTTCCATCAAAGATAGGCATTTCACAGTCATGGTTTATTTTTATCTATGACCAGGTTATTTTTAATTATCTAAAAGCTTTATATATGCCAATGTTTTTGATTGGTTGATTATACTTAAGAAGCTGTTTCTTATCCAATTAGCGTCAACTTCTTATCTGAGCTTGTGGCGCCAAAAGGATAACAATGGAGGATTAGTGTATTGTAGATCTAGTATGTTTTAATTTGGCAACTGAATGTAAAAATAATTGCGATATTAAGATGTTACATGGATTTATTACAATTAATTGTCAGTTAATTGTTACACAACACAATTTACGTTCATACCACTGTTCAACCATTTGAAATAAAACTCGAGACAGCATGGTCACAGTCTCATGATCTTGCAAATTAAGTTGGAGTAGACCCGAGTCACATGACTCTTGAACAGTTTATGTGATCTTAGACTCTGTTCTGAATTTTGAAGGTGAGACACATTACATGCATTACACCTAAATTAACGCAAAATATTTTTTTCATAATTTATCAATTTCCCCTTCCCCCTACACAATTTCAAATCGTTAAGAAAAAATTGTACAATAAATTGCCATTTCTAATTTGAAATGATATTTTTATAAACAATGCAGAATTCAAAGTTTGTTCACTCTTCTTGAGTGGCTTGAATAGTATGTGATCTAATTAGAAGATGTATTTTGTCAGCATTTTTTCTTCTCGAATCTGGGTCATTTTGAGACGAATCGTTTGTTTCGCTCCTCACCCTTTCACCATTGATGCATTCCCACTTATTCCCGTTTACCCCGGGTTGTTTCGCTCCTATTTTATATGTAATTTTCAAAAACTGTTTCATTTATCTAATTGCTCAGAATCTGTTATTTGAGTACCGAGGATGTGCATTTTAAGGAAATTTTCACAGAATTTATAAACTAAGTAATAGAATTTCAAGTAATACTGTAGATTAAAGATACCCTTTATTACTTTATTTGAGCAATAATTTTTATACAATCCAAGTAAAACATTTTTGGGATAATACATGCATTTATTTTTATTAAAGTGATGATTTTTTTTTATCCTTTTTAGTAATTTTCTAAAAAAGTCTGAACAATTCTAAGTCATAATTTAATAAATTACTGGATTAAAGTAATTGTTTTGATAGATATTACATAGAATTCATCCATCTTAGTGAATGATTTACTTGCATCCTCTAAAAGAATTATATGATATTAAAAAATCACAATCAAGTAATTATTTTAGTATATATTGCTTAACTAATTAATTCTTTTACTTAAATCAAGTAAAATTGCTACTTATGACTACAAAATACTATTAGTGTTAAATGCTGATTTTTTATATAAAACAAATAACTTGATAAAAGAATTACCAGTAGAAATTACTTAATTTGATAAAAGAATTACCAGTAGAAATTACTTAACTTGGTAAAAGAATTACCAGGAGAAATTATTTAACTTGGTAAAAGAATTACAAATAATATTTAACTTGGTAAAAGAATTACCAGTAGAAATTACTTAATTTGATAAAAGAATTACCAGTAGAAATTACTTAACTTGGTATAAGAATTACCAGGAGAAATTATTTAACTTGGTAAAAGAATTACAAATAATACTTAACTTGGTAAAAGAATTACCAGTAGAAATTACTTAACTTGGTAAAAGAATTACCAGTAATATTACTTAATTTGATAAAGGAATCATCAGTAGAAATTACTCAAGATGCTAATTATTTTACTTACTTATAGATTACTTACAAATTACTTGCAATTTCTAGCAATTACTTGCAATTACTCAATTTTTGACAAACATTTTTACTTATTATTTTACTTAAAATAAGTAAAACAATTTTTTATTTTAAGTACTGTATAGGGCTATATATTCGCGGTACGAAATTTTCGCGGTTTTCAGGGTTGGTTTTATTCGCGTTGTTTTATATTCGCGGATTTTTAGTTTAAGTCATTATATTCATTTATATTCAGGTTTACAGTAAAATATTCGCGGTATAAATTTTCGCGGTTATTGTTTTAAACGCGAATAGCGCGAAAATTAATACCCCGCGAAATATAACAACCATACAGTAAAAGCAAGTAATTTTTTTTAGTGTATTTACTTACCAATTAAGTTTTCTCGTTTTAAGACGTGGTACTCGAAATTCCACACCAAATGTAAATAATAAAGCCTGTTTCACTTTCGTTATAATTTTACTTGTATTTTTACCTCACCAGATAATATTACAGTGTGCTTTTTTATGCGCAACAAGTAAATTTGAATGAAATTTCCGATCTATGTGTTATCTCACTTAAAATCTTAACTTTCAAATGATAGTAAAGTACAGTTATGTAGCAATTGTACAAAGTGATAACGGTAGTGCTATTTACACCTATCAGAGGTCAATACAAAACAGTTATTCTAATAACAACAAAAATATTTAACATATAATTTATATCACATTGAAACATTGATGACATTGCCACCCGACAATTGAAAAAAAAAACCTACAATAAACTGTTATTCAAAAGACATTTAATATGCTTTGAAAACCAAACTATTGGGAATCAAGTTAAATTTCAACAAACTTATAACATGTTTTAGATATAGAGGCTAACAAGAATTATCCCTAGAAGAATCATTCAAACAATATAGACGCTTGAAAAAGCGTTATGTATATGTGCCGTGTTTGGTTTCCTAATAAATCATTTCAACTATTTTGCTTCTTTTAAGCTCACCTGATTTTGCCAGGGTGAGCTTTTGCCATCACTGGGCGGTCGTCGTCCGTCCGTCCGTCCGTCGTGAACTTTTTTCAAAACTCATTTTTTCCTGAATCTACTAGGCATTTTTTAATCAAACTTGGTCTGGATCATCACCAGGGTATGTAGTTAAAAATTGTGTTCGGTGAGTCCGAGGACCAAACAACATAGCCGCTGTAACAAGAAATAAAACAAAAAAAAAAGATTAATTTGCTGTTTTTTGTCAAATAACTCAAAAACCTTTGCAGATAAAAAAAAATCGGATAGCTAAATATAATTAGTATGACAAGATCTACAAAACCTGCAATTTTGATGATATCTGATGACCTTTTTTGGAGTTATTGCCTTTTTTTCATAATTTTCAAAAGAATGAATTTCTTTTTTATCTTTCATTGAAAAATCTAACACACAGAGAGGTTAAGGTAAAAAAAAAAAAAAAAAAAAAAAAAAAAAAAACACAGCATATCAAGATCTACAAACATGGCAGTTTTGAAGAAAATCTTAATATCCATATAAGAGTTATTGTCCATTATTTGTCAATTTTTCTTGATTTTAAGTATTTTGTCAGATATTTCAAAAGTAGTTTAAGAAAGAAGTTCAATTCTATTGCAAAGATGTACAGCATACCAAGATCTACTTACATGGCAATTTTGAAGACAATCTTAAAACTTATACTTTATAGGTCAGATTTTTGTTGATTTTACGTATGTCGTCGAGCTCATTAGATTCAAGATGTATTTCAAAAACAGTTTGAGAAAGAAGTTAAGTTTTCATTGCAAAAATGTTAAGCATATCAAGATCTACTCAAATGGTTATTTTGCAGAAAAATTAGAAATCCATATAGGAGTTATTGGCCTGTATTGGTCATATTTTTGTTTCATGATTTTATACATTCTGTCTTAAATTTCAAAAATTATTTAAATTTGAAGTAAAAATTTGAATTTCAGATATGTTCAGTATGTCAGGGATCACATTTTATTGAACATGGTCAAGTTTTTTTTACCTCATCCAAGATGACCACTAGCGAGTAACTTAGTTTAACAATGGGTCATATGGGAAAACATATTAAAAGATCTTACTCCTGAAACTACTAGGCCAATTGGAACTAAACTTGGACACAATAGTTCTTAGTTGGCCCCTTTGAAATATATTTCTGGCAAGAGCTCATTAGATTCAAGATGTCCGCCAACATGGAATATAGTATAACTTTGTACGCTATGGGAAGCACATTCAAAGATCTTGTTTTCTGAAACTACTAGGCCAGTTGGAACCAAACTTGGTCACAATAGTCCTTCCTTGGCACATTTAAAAAGTTGTGTTGGGGCAAGTCAGCATTTCATCTAAGATGGCTGTCAGTGAGGAACATAGTTTAACATTTGACCCTATTGGAAATAATTCTCAAATTTTCTCTTCTGAAACTCCTGGGCAAATTTTAACCAAAGTTGGTAATAAAAGTCTCGAGTTGCTACTTAAAAAAAGTGGGTAGTTAGTCTTCATGCCATCCAAAATGGTTGCCATCAGGACCTATAGTTCAAACATCAAGGTCTATTAGTGTACTTGAAAAATGAGCCCCTTAATTATTGAGGATATATGTGCTGTCAATACAGGCTCTTGAGGGGCTCTTGTTTATATAATGGCAGTGGGTTTTTTTAACAGTATCCGCATCGTTTAGTTCAAATTTTTCCAGCATTGATTTCTGATTTATTTGATATCTAACATGAAAATTCTGCTCTTTTCCGGTAATCAAATAATTTGTATTAATTGTGTACTACTTCTCATTGGAATGACTCTGTAGAATTTGCTTATTTTACGATATTTTGTGCTTTCTCTTGTTTAACTTCTTTTATGTTTTCAATCTCTGTGATAGTATGTGTGGTCTCAATAACTATTCTGCCCTATTTATTGTTACCTTATAAGTTATCCTTACCCTATAAGTAATTGTATTGAAGATTATATGGATGATATAGCGTTATTCGAATCAAGAAAATTAGATTTAGATGGATCAAAACATTTGTTCATCCTAGTATGTATCAAGACATTTTCAGAATAAATTTGAAGTTGTCACTCCCTTTTCCTTGTTTGAGAATTTCAATCCAGATATATGGTAGATAGACACTGATTTGCTTTGCAGTCCAATCGTTCATTTGAAAATGAAAAGTCGGATATCGGCTAGGTTTGATTATCGAATCGGAATAGTAATTTGACGGATTTTCCTTAATGATGTCATAATTCAAGGACTTATTACCGCGAATTATCTCCTTTTAACGAAAATAATTTTTTCCAGAATTTTTGCAAAATATCTCGGTTAAATGCATGATGATATTTACATCTTCTTGTTGTAACAAATAGATTATGTCGTAAGCCGTCCATTAACAAAAATATATGAAATTCTCATGGATAAAAGGTTCAATTCTTATAAGCTAAATTATAAGTAATTTCCCCGTGCATTCTATGTAAAGTTTGGTGAAAAAGATGGCTAAAAATGGTCACACTTTGAAATCAATTCTAGCAAATACTAGCATGGTGATCCATCATTTCTATTACAGATATCTAATGAGTAGGATTGGTTCTTCAATTGAGCAGACTAATAGCAAAATCTTACGGGTGTGGATATTAGTGTTTATCTGCCTTAACTACTAATTAACTAAGCCATAAGGCGGTAATTCCTTTTGAATTAGTGTCAACATCCGAAATCTTTCGACAAAATATGGCATCTTTGGCATGTGTTTAAATTAAAACATATTGGAGTAGGTTGGACAATGTTAGCCCTTCTTGAAAATTACTCACTTTATAAGAATTTACGACAACTACATACTTTTGGATTCTTAAATTATTGAAACTGCCAAACGTCAAACAAGGGCTAGCAGATTAGCTAGTCATCAATTGCTTATAAGAGAAAAGGGATTGGACTTATTAAAACATAGATGCAGAATTCACAGATTATGATTTTTATATAAAATAAAACATAAACTTGTACGTCCATATCTTGCAGATATTCTCTCACTTATGAGTCATAACACAACTAATAACAACTCGAGAAGAATTCTCAAATTGCAAGTACTATTTCATTTTATAAGTCTTTTGTCTTGTCATCTGTTATGATCTTTCATCAGAATATTTCATCAAAAATTGTGTCCGCAAAGTCCCTTGACATTTTCCATCGTTTACTGAAAAATCTCGATAAATCACCTCAAAAGCCTGTTAACTCACTTGGTCCCAGTAAAGAAAAAAAATTAACAAGGGATTACGATCTAAACAAACATTCCTGTAAGTACAATCTATCTGACTCTAAAATATGCCAAATGTGCACCGCCAGTCACGTAGAATCGACTGTTTTTGCTCCAATGTGACCGACACGCGATTTTTCGAACATCTTTATTGCTAATTATAAAAAAGTATTTTATGCAACATTAACTTTATGCGAGATCATTGTCTAACTTACTGAAGTAAAAAAAAACTGACGACTGACGACTTATCTGTGAATGATAATTTTGATTTATTTGGATGCGTGTTTAAATATATCAAATTTACTAATAGATTCACAAAGTAAAATTTCTTGATTCTATTATTTTCCCGTCTCAAAAGCATTATTCGTCTTATTCGTCACTATTCGTCAAAATCGTCTTATTCCCTGTATAAATATTTTGACATACGTCACTGTATGTGTGTGTGTGTGTGTGTGGATGGGGTGGGGTGTTTCTTGCTCCTTGTGTGTAAGAGGACTTCAATATGCTGATATGTATTAAATAATCTATTTTTATTGTCTTTATCACATATGATTGTATTTATATGTTTATATTTATATATGTTTGTATGTGGATATGTATGTTTGTATGCATTTTCAGGAGAACCGCTCGTAGCTTTTTGGATGTCGGAAATACTCTTTAAATAAATAGAGAACTGAATTAAAAAATATAAAATGATTTGTTTTCATAATTTTACAGAGGAATTTAATCTGATTGCAGTTACAAAGACCTTTTTAGATCTATTATAGTCGATGGGCTCGAATCATTTCTTGAACCTAACTGACTTTATTCAGTCCTTCTTATTCCCATTTCAAGATAAAACATTTTGCATGAGTATAAAATGAAGAGTGCTACATGTATAAAGCAGCTCGTACAAGCGAAAATAAACTAAAAAGTTATAACTCTTGTCGAACTGCCTTTAAATGTAAAGATATATCAAAGGTTTAAGTGAGACCGTCTTAAACTTACTATGAGATATGAGCAAAGCTCATTGTTGGAGGTCTCATTTTGACTTCAGTATTACAGTAAAGATCCCGGACTGATTTTTTCTTGAAATTTTGAAATAAAGTCTATTTGAACGTGCTCTTTCCAAATCTGCAAAGAAAAGTGTACCTACTTGATTTCGTTTTCGAGATAATTGCGATTCAAAATCGCCCATTTTCCAAAATGTTACGTAAAAATGGATTTTTACAGTAATTTTTAAAATGTCATAACTTTAAAACTAATTAAGCTAATTGCTTCGGGTTTTTTTCTACAGTTTGGTGAGATATTCTGTAGAAGTTAAGTAAATATTTTTAAACAAAATTTCATTATTTGTGGTTCGAAATTGACATTTATATAAATATTTATCGAATAAACGTCCGTTTCTAGTAGGTAAAATTTCACATAGAAAAAAATTGTGAACTGATTTTTTCTGCAAAATTCGCAGAGATCTCCTTGAAACATCACTCTTTCGAAATTCGCTTTGAAAAATAGGGGTCCATGTGCTTAAAGCTACAGAGAGAAAACTGTAATTTTTTATCGCTACAAATGAACATTTCCGGTTTTGGAGCGGAATGACGTTACAAATACTTCGCTCGGAAACTTGAACGTCGTCAATCTGTGTTTTTCCGCATGTAAGGGTTGCGAAAAATGGAACAGAGTTGAATACCATTAAAGAATTAAACAGGAAATAAAAGACATCAAACACAACAGAGAATTTATCCTGTGATTAATGATTACTTCCGTCTAAAGACATTCACAAAGATCAGTCAACCACATCCCCAAAAAAACAAAAATTAAAATTGACTTCCTGATAAGTGTTTTTCCCGAATTCTCGGTGAAATAAATGACCTTTCCCGTTGTCCCGAAAAAGATTATACCGACCTTCATTTAAAGTTAAATGCGTTTCATAGGATAATTATCATGCATGTGTAGTGCTCTCCAATACCATACTCTTGCCTATATACTTATTGATAATATATTGTATTATAATATTACGTACAAAATTTGCATGGTAAAAATATTGTGATATGAAATAGCCATTTCCACGGAGTTTTAATTGAATTTTCACCGAGCACCCCGTGAAAATTCAAATCGTAAAATGCCGTGAAATTGCCCTGAAAATGGCCATGATAATGCGCCACCCGATTCCCTCGCGGCAACCCTTTCATTTTTACCAGCTAAAATATAGAAAAGTCACATAATTTTCACGGATTATTTTTAAGCTGTCTCATGCTAGATTCGAACTAACAACCTCGATATTTGTAAGCCCATGCGCTAAAAATTACGCAACTGGGATTAAATTTTTAATTTTGTGGTGTTCTTGTTCAATCCTACATTCAGTTGTTTATTATGTCACCCCAGACTTTGTCGGGGTGAAATGTTGTTATTCTACGTTTCTTCTGATCAGACGTAGTCGGGACGACATATTGTTTTTGGTCCATTTCTTTGCTATTAAGTCTCCCAAACGAAGTTTGGGGAGACTTATTGTTTTTACTCAATTCTTATTAAGTCGCCCAAACGAAGTTTGGCGACTTATTGTTTTTGCTCCGTTTCTTATTAAGTCTCCCAAACGAAGTTTGGGGAGACTTATTGTTTTTGCTATGTTTCTTATTTTTATTATTATTATTAAGTCTCCCAAACGAAGTTTGGGGAGACTTATTGTTTTTGCTGTGTTTCTTATTTTTATTAAGTCTCCCAAACGGAGTTTGGGAAGACTTATTGTTTTACTGCCGTTTCTTATTATTATTATTATGGCTCCCAAACGAAGTTTGTGGAGACATATTGTTTTTGCTCCGTTTCTTATTATTATTTTTCTTCTTCTTATTCTTCCGTCTTCCGCCCTAATATTTGTCCGGACTTCTTCTCAGAAACCGTAAGAGATAGGACATTGAAACTTGGTGGGATGTTGGAACACCATGTGGAATTGTG
>MJUU01041206.1:0-11296 GCA_002080025.1 Modiolus philippinarum
AGAAATTTGTATACTTTACATAAAAGCTACTTATATAAATAAGGAAAATGAATATACTTAAAAATTAATAACCTTTAAAAGTGTTAACATTCCAGAATTTACATCAACAAGAATTATCAAGATACTTCTTGATAATTACATTTTTATTACCCTTAGTAATTATCACTTTTTATTGCCATTTAAATCTGTATCACGGCGAACTCTCATATTAGATCATATTATAATACCACGTAATAATACCCCGGGAATAATACTACGTAAACTTGTTTAACTGATGGGCAGAAGCTTAGAAGTTCCTGATAATTATATGTTTTATATACAGTATTACGGGTTGTCCGTAATATATCAGAGACATTTCAACACATTATAATGTCTTTGTGTATATATAAAAAGCTATTTTTACTTAAGATTTATCTTTGTCCACGAACTTCACAAACAACCCTTGCATCTTGTCCATGTTCTCCAACATAACAATTAATTAACTGATAATTCGGCGATAATTCTATATCAAATGTCAGTAAACTATAAATTAGATAATAAAAATTTCTTACTTTAACGTTTAATTGATATAAATAGCACCGTCTAAATAATTATTGATCGGTCCTAAGAGGTTTGTTGCAGTTTATATTTATATTATGGTATTCAGATATATCGTCTGTTATTAATCGGAACATCTCGCATTTCCTTCGGATGTGGTTCTAGATTTGCGTTTCCGGTTCTGAAATTGCTGGTTCTGAAATTGTCAAGGCAAAACAGTGGCATACACGTGTGGTTGTGAAGCCGCGGAGTGAAGCGGCTTTGCAAAGTCAGTTAAGATTGTCCCGCATCAGGTAAGTTTTGTCATTTTTTATGTTTAAATAATCTAATGCAGTTGTGTCATCAATACACACAACGCCTTTTGGAATACATCGTGATAGATGACAAAGAAAATTAGTTAAAGACGTCGTAAAATGCGATAGATCTATAAACAAAAAATTAAATAATAAATGTAAGTATGGGTAGCTAATTAATGCACTGACTTCAGTGGCATTGAAATGGATTTCAAAGGATGCAATGATTCAACTACGGAAGCTTATTGTTGCCAAATAAAAACGGAATGTTTAAAAATAGTCGACTGTCAGATAATCAGGGAATCTTTTTTTTAATGCTAAGTTTAGTTCAACTTAGTTTATTTTTTAATTATTAGTTATGCAAAAGTCCCTCAAGCCATAACCTATTAGTGTCAAGGTTTCGGTGCAAAATTTATGGCACGCGTAAGTTAGCATTATAACTAGCCCAAACCTGGTTTCTTCAGGAAACTTCAGTATGGTTCAAAGTGGAGTCAATTCTAATTAGCTTATCAGTAACCTCTTTTGATATTTAAATAATATTATCTCCACTTTGACCATAACTAACTTGGTAAAGTGAGACCGACACGCGGTTTCTCATCGTTAAATGATTTATTACCTCTTTGTCTGACTGGTTAGGTAACTATTACGTAATTTCCACACCTGTTATGTGTAAAGGAGGAAGGATATAGGTATGCAGTCAACAAAAAGTTTGTTTCTAATTTATTTGTATTTAGAAAAATCAGCTCTATAATTTTTGAATTTCTGTACATTGTACTTTATTATATCCCCGCTCCGAAGGAAAGGGGGTATACTGCTTACCCCTTGTCTGTCTGTCTGTCCGTTTCTCCCTCGTCCGTCAAGGATTTCTCAGCTTGTGTATATAGTAATGATTTGATATTTAGCTGAAGCTTTGGTTTGATGAGTTGTACCGTGTCTCCCCTTTTAATGTCCGTCACTCATCTACTTCCTGTTTGACGATAACTTTGATTTTTCCCATTATGTAGCCATATATTGAAAATTTTTCGTCAAGGATTTCTCAGCTTGTGTAATGATACGATATTTGGTCTGAAGCTTTGGTATGATGAGTTGTACCGTGTCTCCCTTTTTCAAGTCCGTCACTCATCTACTTCCTGTTTGACAAAAGCTGTTCTCTCTATAAAATTAATACTTCTCTGACGGTTTTGCTTGATTTTGCGTTTTTTTTCTATTATAGGAGAAATTGGACTCAGATTTAAAAAAAAATGAAAGAAGATACAATGCAATTTTATATTTTTCTAATATTCTACAAATGAAAAGTTTTAGTTTTTTTTTTAGTTTTACATGTTTTTCAGCCACTTTCACTTCTTGTCAGGCGGGGAAGTAGTTCACAAAAATTGTCTCCCCTGTAAATTTGTTTAGATAAACAAGACTTGTGATGACACAGTATTGGTAAAAAAAAATCAAATTTCTAATATTTGCGGTATTTCTTTTACCTTTCACATACTATGTATCTTATGCTGCAACATATGAGAAACACATAAATGTTATTGATTAATTCATAAAATATTGTTTTAAAACCAACTCTGATCTGATGATAAAGAAAAAAAAATCTAGCCACCCTCAAAGGGCATGGGCGGAAACAAAATTTAGGAGTATTATTAAATATATAATTGTGCATCGAATAAACCACATGAAATTGATTTCTGCATATGGCCTTTTTCAGGATCCACTTTTTTGAAGTTTTTAAGTAGGGAGAAAATAGACTTTTCATTGTATTTTTAGCTCATGAGTGATTTGTACTCACTGTGAAATAAATATACAAGGCAATCAAAGGGGAATGTATTATTTTTAAGTATTTACACTTCGTTCAATTTAAAGATTTTCGTACACGTGTTAATTTGTATTTGAGGTGTAATATAAGGATGGTTACTATTTGGTATTCTTTTAGAGAGATTTATTGGCAGTTTCCTATTTATACAAAGTTGATTCCCGAAAGAAACCTCAGAAAGAATGCAAAGGAGATAAAAATTCGATCGTGTTTAAACTTTTATTATGGAGAAACGCTACAAAGGGCGGATATAAAAATTTGCACATGGATTAACAGGGATATTTGCAATCCGTATACAAATTTTGGTCAAAATCTAAAGATGGCCTTTTTGGGGATCCACTTTGAAAGACAGACACTAACATGATCTTTTATGCCGATTTGTGCATCGTATATGTATCTATGCGTTTACCTGCGACAATCGATGTTGTTTTCATATAAATTCAAAATAAAGGAATGAATTTTTTTTTTC
This sequence comes from Modiolus philippinarum, assembly GCA_002080025.1. Classification (NCBI taxonomy): domain Eukaryota; kingdom Metazoa; phylum Mollusca; class Bivalvia; order Mytilida; family Modiolidae; genus Modiolus; species Modiolus philippinarum. Next base: position 3,107 of record MJUU01041206.1, read on the forward strand.
ATTTGAAATAACTTTTATAATGATACATCTATGGTAAACCATCCAAAAGGTAACATTTCTACCTCATTTAAACGAGAGCTCAATTTCTATTGTTCTATTTCAACCACTTCCCCGCCTGTTGTTATCAGATTTTTAAATTTAAGTACACACCTCAGATAAATGCATGTAAATACATAGCGAAAATACTTTTACACACTGGTGTAGATTTATCCACGTGTAAATTTACGTACTGGTGTAAATCTTGTGCTAATTGGGGCTAAAGATTTATTTTACATAAGGCGTTGTTTATTTTCGACATTTACTCAATTTTGGTACGTGCAGTGCAGTGTACTCCAAATTGGTAAAGTGAAATATATTTCAATTCTATGGAAATATTATTACAAAAAGATATCTACATTTTATTTCATTTTTTCCTACGAAAAACGAAAGATTGGTTTTGGGACGGACGAACATTTTAAATCACAGAAGGTGACGGTACCGTCGTATTTTGTCCCTGATACAATGAATGAGGAGGGACAGAAAAACACCAGAAGCATACGTTTGTATTATATAGAATATCGAAACGCGTCAAATATGTGTAAAAATGTCCATAACTGCGTATTCGAAAGGTTTTTAAGAATAAATTAAACAATCAGCTATGACGGATTAAAAATTGTGATAACAAATTACAAAATCTGTTACCTTAGATTCCTTCTGACTGCAGGTCCTTAAATGTCAGTTCCGTGTCAATTACTCTTTTACTTTGGCCATGTCCGGTGGTTTTTAATCTCAGAATTATAAATGTAAAGTCTCTTGGTTGTTCCAGAATCGGTCCAGTCTGTTTTAAATGTGTTTATAGTTGGTACATTTACATTGGAAGATGATAAGCCGTTCCATATTTATAAATGATGTTACTCGCTCGTCAAATTTTCCTCTTATTTTTTAACAACTCCATAATATCGCCTCTTGATCATCAAATCTAGAGCCTAGTGGCTGCAACGTCAGTTTTTATGCTCCCGTGAATCGAAGGGGTCATAACGTCGCTGGGCTTCCAAAATGTCATATGTCGAAAATTGGCAGTTTTGTGTTTTACTCATAGAAAGATTCAGTGGGTCTTATTTCATATCCTTACAAAATATCCTAGGCTTTATCCAATGAAATTCATTCTAAAGACACCTGTTACAAAATTTCCAACATTTATTGTTTAATTATCTACGATTCCAAAATGTTATATATTTTTTTTAAAAAAACTTTGTTGACTGAAATAGAAGGCTTTCATCAGATTGCATTTAATCGAAACAGTTCATTTGTACTATAAGCAACTTAACATCTCTTCCTTTTGAATCAGAACATGCCATAAAAATAATGACATTGATTTTCTTTACCTTTATACGACCTTTTGTAATGCAGACATTAATCTTATACATTTTAGTTCTTCTTTTATTCGGGTATTATTCATTATTATGATTGTTACAGAGCCTGTAATTAGTTTGAGAGGATAAGTGCAAACAGAAGGTGTTACGAATATTTCATTGCACTTAGCGCTGTAACTATGAAATCCAACTTCCAGTGGTCAATGTTGTGAAATATACAAAGGGAATAATAACAGTGTGAAATTTTTTGAACCCCACAATAAAAAATCGGAGGATAACTGTCTTACTTGTTAGTTGGGTCATTAGTTCGTATGTCCTTGACGGTCGAACGCACGGTCAGCATATCTGTCTCGTATACATGATCGATCTGCACCGAAGAGACATAAGTTGTCTAAATCACAAGGGTTTGACGTTAAGCTGGCATGCTATTTTACGAAAGGATATGGGGTAAATGAACATGAGACCATAACACATATGTTAACCCCAACTGTAATAATTTTAATGAGCTGTATGGCCATTTCGGAAATTAATTCCTCATCAGCAGCACTAGAACCCAAACAAAGGAAATCCATAATTTCAAAAATGATTAAAATGCATAAAACCAAAAGAAATCCGAATAATCAGTAATATTAAATATAGCTAAGGACAAAAATACGATACATAATACATATATATGTACATATATATGTATTATGTATCTTTTAAAAAATATCTCTATATACTAAACCCCATCTAGTATTTAGAGATATATTTTCCAATAAATGCTACGTAACATAAGCCAAGCCCCTGATATCGAAAAGGCCGTCTACAGAAACTCAATTTACAGTAACTTGGGTATTTAAACACTAGCGCCAGCCTTCCGCAGAAAAGGTGTCTTTTTTCAGCTGTATATCCTTCAGATATAATTACGGCGATTCTAATGTAGACATCGACTTATGGTAGGGTTGGGAGATGGGGTTGGATTTTGTGATGAACTGACGTTACTTCGTCTGTAGATCTTCAACCGTTCGTCTTCGCTTCGTCCACTTTGTAACTTACTCGTTTTCTTACTGTCTTTCACCAACAAAGTATCGTTTTAAGTCATGAAATTCTGCATATCGGCACAATATAAATGTTAATTTCTTTCAATGGGTTTATAAATGATTCATTCAGAAACTACAAAATGTTGTATGTGGTCAGCTTGGCACTAATTTTAAGGGTTAAAATGTCGTATGTCAGTTTCTAGCTTTATACTAGTAATTAGACTTAGTGGTCCAAGTGATATTGTGCTGACATCGGTATTGGGAATGTATACTTTATTTGGTTTTTCACACAGAAAGTATGGAAAATAAAATAATAAACCTATTTTTGCTTCTACTGAAAAGTTGCAAAATTGCATATATGACATATTGGAAGCCCAGCGACGATATAGTTTTTGGTCTCTCTATCTGTCTGTTTGTTTGTGCACAAAAATAACATTATATTTTGCATGTGCTTTCCTTCTGACAAGACCTTTAACTTAGTACCAGAATATTTTACCTTCTGACCTTGATCTTAGCATGTGAAAAACTGCATTTAAACTCTAACATTGAGTATATCTTTTGAATGGTAAGTGATAGGACTCTAATATTTTGCATGTGTATTTCTTGTAGGAAGACCTTTCAGTTGTCACCAGAATATTTGACTTTGTGACCTTGACCTTGAACTGTAGCTATCTGGTTAAATTTCACAAGGAAAATGGAATAATATTGTTTTATTTTATGTAAAGAATATAGAGACATTAAAGTCATTTATTAGAAAAAATTTCTCAGAACTTTTTTAAGTACATATATCGGATTGTAGTTCTGTACAGCCGGATTCATCATAAATACCTCTGAATGCCTAAGTACGATCGGCAAATAAAAAGTCTCAGTATTCGTACCAGTCATTACGGGCGTGGCGTTAATATACAAAAGAAACAGTATAGACCTAGTACAGACCCTTGTGGTATTCCAATGCACGCGTTTTTCCATACTGATTCTTCACCATTTACGATAATTTTTTTGTCCTATTAAAAACGCTCATTATATTGGTCCGATCCATTTTTTCTAGCTTGTGTTATAGTCCGTGGAGTCCATTGACTCAAGTGGTCAAGTTTAAAGTACGCCGAAAATAAGATCAAAGTTCGGATTCTGAGAAGGGGAGTCACACCCTCCTAAAACATTAGCTTTCTCTTTAACTGTAGTTGTTGATTCTGTTTGATTACTGTCTTCGAAAAAGTCAGGAATACTAGATTTTATTTTGGTTTTCGATTGTAAATATTTCCAAAATTTCTTCTGATTCTGTTTTACATCAAGTGCCATTTGTTTTCATATTGTTTAGTTACTTTTCCAGCTGTAGTTCTTACTTGATTTCTAATTTCACAATATTCTTGATAATCTTGTTCAAATAAATTATCTATAATCGTTCTTTTCTTTTAAACTTCGAAAATGCTTGCCTGTTTAATGGGATAGGATGATTATCTGTGTTCTTCCGTTTTCAAGCTTGATTAGTCAGTTTTGTGGTAATACATTCTTCTATTTCAGATTCTAGTATTTCTCGAAATTTATTCCATTGTTTTCTCTACATCATGATTATATTGGTCTAATCAACTATTCCAGTTTTTATTAAGTAGTTTTGAAGTCTAATATAGTCCCCCTTGTCGTATTTGTATTGCACTTTGCTTTTAGCCTTTATAGTTCATGTGAACGCAATTACTGAATGGTCACTCTTACCCAATCTAGGAATAATATAAAGTTCTGATATCTCTTCTTCTGAAGTCATAACTAAGTCAATTACACTGGAACATCTGAGCCCATTCCACATGTCGGGCTTATAAAATGTTGATACTATCTTCATTTTGAACTACCGGTATTATCTGTCCAATTTATTTTCGGAATCAGAGATTGGGGTGGGCATAAAGTTTTTGGCCTGTCTATATGTCTGTCTGTTTGTATGTATGTGTGTTTATCTCTTTGTTCACAAAAACTTGGGTATATCTTTTGAATGGTAAATAAGTGATAAGTCTTCCATATTTTGCATGTATATTCCTTATGGCAGGACCTTTCGAACAATATCACATTTTTTGTCCTCGTGACCTTGACCTTGATATTTGATAGATTTTTTGTTAAAAAAAAACTTGAACGTTGGGTATATCTTTTGAATTTTACGTGATATGGCTTTCATATTTTGCATGTGTATCCTTCATAGTAAGATCTTTTAATTGGTATCAGCATATTTGTCCTTGTGACCTTGACCTTGGAATATGAACAACTTTAACATTGAGTATATCTTTTGAATGGTTAGTGAAAGGGCTTTTATACTTTGCATGTGTATTCTTTATGGGAAGACCTTTCAGTTGGTACCAGAAAATTTGACCATGCGACCCTGACTTTTGCATGTGGCTATCAAGTAAAATTTCACAAGAAACTTGAAATTATATTTTGTTTTATGCACAAAAACATTCTTTACTATTTTTCAATTTCTTTTGACAGGTAAAAGATGTATATTTATATCAATGGTTTGGGATGTTACTTTAAATATACATTACTTTCTGATGCATTCCACTTTCTCTTCTCTTCTCTTCTCTATATTTCTTCACTTTCTGGATAATCAGTACGATTTGGGCGAGGGTCAATAAATAACAAAAATACCGCAGTTACTGTTAATTTATTTTCTGCATAATTATGATGACTAGGATGACTTCAGTGTTTGCATCTAATTGCAATGATCGCTTGTTGTGATTTAACTTTTCAACTGATCACCATGCTAAATGTTTCTTCTTTACTTCTACTCGAGGGCATAAGTGTTTCACAAAACAAATCTTGTTTGTTTTATCTTTTTCTTGCTTACTCATCTCCTGTTACATATGAATTGCCGTGATTTTGGATTTTTGGTTTAGGAATTTCCCCTTTCCTCATTTTTGCTTCGGTATTCGTTTCCCGATGTTGGAAATTTAAAAGAGTTCTTAATGTACACTATCGTTCCTCTATCTGGTATTCTTTGTCTAAGTTTATGCTGGGGATAACTGAATTGCTATAATTGATGGTTTACTCGCCTCAATCCTCAGTCGTTATTTAGTATATGGAGTCAAATTATCTGCATTGGTAAACATAAAGTTAACGCTATTTACATTCTGTGCATTGCTGGTCGCTGTTTTTGTTTTTGTGAACTTCTCAGGGCCTCTTCGTGCAGATCCAGTTCCTCGTTTATTATCATGATTTTTAACTTCTGAAAATGCCTTTCTCAAGGCACACCCCCTGACCACATAAATGAGATTTTCAGTTTTATCTATCTCTTGTTTTTTACTTAGCTTCAGCTTTAATGTTTTATCTATTTTCCCCTCTTCTTGTAGCATATCATGTTTAACACTCAAACTGAGGAACGGCTCAGCAGAATGTTTCAGTTTGTATACATTTTTAATTACCTTTTGTTTACTAGTTTCTGTTCGTGTTTATATAAGTGGTCTAGATACAACCTTTTCTTCACCTTTGATAAGATTTTTTTTTGGTTTCTCTGAATGGTAATTAAGGCATCCTTTTGTACAGTTACCTCATCTTTGAGGTTACTTTCACTTTCTGGTACATTTAACATTAATATGTTCTTCGTTCGATCAACTCTTGGATAGGTACTTCTTTCCTTCAACATTGTCTACAATTAGTTTTAGCAGTTTACTTTCTCGATTCATTTCATCATTGAATTTTTCCATGTCGCTCCTTACTACCTCTTAGTTTTCTTCAACTTTTCCAATCGTTATTTAAATTTTTTCCTCAAATTGTCTCATTAATCAACTTTACTTTTCCTCTGCTTTTGTTTTTTTTAAGCCAAAGTTTTTTTTCTAAACAGTTTACAATATCAGAGGAAATCCTGTTTACCACTTAGACCCTTATAACAAGCTCTGGGCAGATGATAGCATTTGATAAATCTATAAGTGTTCCTTGAGGTAGCCGGCAGTTTAGCGGCGAGCACTCCTTGGCCGATCTTTATTAATTACGCTTTGTCTTATTCTTTTCTTCTCAAGATTGTGGTCTTGGAGTTAGTAGTCTACCTGTATTGAGTTTTATTTGCATGCTTATTATACGATAGGGAAATGGGATAGAGAATGACGAAGTTTGGGTGCCCATAGAACGGTTAAACTCTCCCGCTAGCGCTTCCTAGTGCCGGTACCAAGTACGGATATTACGAGTCCCTATCGTTGTCTACGTTTGTCTTTTGTCTTTTTATTTTTTTTGTGCAGTTCCCTAGTGGATTGTTGCATGTAATTGTTATTTTCGGCCATTTAAAGTGCTTCTTGTTATCTTTTTCATATTAATTCAGTTTTCACATTCTAATCGGACTGAAATACATCGGCACATGAATCACATGTCCCCCTATCGTCAACGCAAATACCTCTGTCTTTACTATTTTAGGCAGAATTGTTTCTGCAAGACACTTATCCTCTTCTTCTACCACGTTTACCCTTAGTTTGTGTAGGAAGTACATGTAAAACGTCTTCAAGTTTTTCATATTTGCCGCCATTTTGTTTGTTGTCATTGTCAAGACGCAAGTTTATTATTCCCTTTGGGAGCCTATATTATCTCAGATACAATAATTTGGTCATCAAATGATGCATGTTCCCTGGTCAAACATAGAAAATGAAAGAAGGCCAACTATTCAGACCTAATAGTTTGAATGTCAAAATGAGGTCACAGAGGGAAAATTAAACTGCCATTGTGGTAAAATAAAACATCTATGGATTCTGTAGGGCCAATCAACACCCTGAAATCATAAAATTAAGAGAGAGATTGATCGAGTTTTAGTGGGAGGGATACAATTCCTAGATGTGTCCCTTGTTGAATATGTGGATTTTCATGAAACAACTTCCAGTGTCGAATTTATTGGTATTTTTATCTTTGGTATTTTTGTGTCTCCTGCTGGACACAGAGACACAGGATATTACCATGCTTACAATCGGTCGTCCTGTGTCGTCGTTCTGCATCATCTGTCGTATTTTTAATCTGCAACTTCTTCAAAAATGTAACTCCATTTCAAACAAACTTTCAGGATATATTATTCACCTGCTTTAGTTGTGCACCTTATACATTGTACTTACACTAGTAGATATGCTATGATCTTGGTCGGCCATTTTGATCTTACACGATCTTGACGATTTTGACAGGCTTAACACAATTTTGTTAAGACATTGTAAGATTCAAGACAATTGATTTCAAGGACAATCAAGACGTGTAAAGACATTTAAAGATCATATAGGATCCACTCGTTGATTATTTGCGAGAACGATGAAGACGATTTAAGTTTGTTAAGATCAAACAAGATGTCGTTTTGATCTTGTTTGATTGGGACAAACTCGCCATGTCGTGATCGTTCTTGAACGCAGTTATCTTGTTTGATCTGGATGAACTGAACAAGTTTTGATCGAACTTGAAAGCAATTATCTTGAAATGACTGAAAGGCCATGTGAGCTTTTAACATCTCTTTGCCTCCGTCATCCATTCGTCTGTCCGTCCATTAACAATTTCAACTAGATGTTGTCGGAAACGACAGCTATCCCCGCACTCCCTGTTTGACACAGAAAACAGTTGTTATACACCCTTGGCATAATTTTTTTCATTATCTTTGAAATCTACCTATTGATAGTCATTATTGTTACTAAAAGAATTCTAGGATATATGGTTGCTAAGTAGAATTCCAAAAAATAAGTGGTCTTTGAGACTTTTAGGAAATTAACCAAAATTGGAATAAATATTTTTGAAATCCAGTTGATGAAAATATTTTTCCTAAACTAAATAAACAATTTAAGTATGGTTGCTAGGTAGAATTCCAAAAAATAAGTGGTCTTTGA
>MJUU01041208.1:3734-16094 GCA_002080025.1 Modiolus philippinarum
AAATGGCGACTGTTGCTATGGAAACGGAAAAAAGGCGGGAAAATTCAAAGTGCTCAGAATTGGATGAAATTTTACAGGAAGGTTGCCAAGCATGCATAGAATTGATTTTTGGTCTCAAAATTTTCAAATGGCGACTGTTGCTATGGAAACGGAAAAAAGGCGGGAAAATTCAAAGTGCTCAGAATTGGATGAAATTTTACAAGAAGGTTGCCTGGCATATATAGAATTGATTTTGGTCTTAGAATTTTCAAAATGGCGACCGTTGTTATGGATATGGGAAAATTTAAAATGCTCCAACTTGAAATTTAACGGGAAGGTTTTCTGATATGTGTAGAAATAATTTTAAGCCTCAAAATTTTATATAAGATGACTCCTATTGCCATGGAAATGGAAAAAAGGCAGGAAAATTCAAAGTGGTTTAAGTGGATGAAATTTTCCTGATAGTTATCTGATGTGTAGTTATTAATGCTAAGTCTTAGAAATCTCAAAGATGCTGCTGTTGCCATTGAAACTGTGGAAAAAATTAACAATGTTCGTTTGGGGGACATCTGTAACGCTCTGCGTTACAATAAGCAATATTTTTCTTTGGATTCCTCTTGATGTAAGCTTTCAGTAGTATGTCAACGGATTTGGTGCAGCTCTTAACGTTTCCGAGCTATGAGGGGCCAAAGGGGGCCAAAATCATAAATTTACAGATAACCTAAAATTTTTATTTTTCATCGGATTTCGATGGGATTTTTTTCTTTGGATTCCTCTTGATGTAAGCTTTCAGTAGTATGACAACAGATTTTGCGTAGCTCTTACCGTTTCTGAGCTATAAAAGGTCAAAGAGGAATCATAAGGAGTCATAAGGGCTAATTTTTATTTTCCCTAGTTTGTGTCCAGCTAATTACTGGGTCAATCTCCTTATTGCGTCCTTCTAATTATTGTGTCAAGCTCTTTCCTTTGTCCATACTCGCTTTAAATTACACTTTTTCAAATTTCAGTGGACGACATGCTGCGGTCGTATCATGCTGCGCTCAGCGTAGCCCTTTATTCCTACTGGAAATGCCTTTTATCTATGTCAGCCATAGTCCAGGTGAGCGATACAGGCTCTTGAGAGCCTCTTGTTTCAAAACATAACCTGTGATTACATAGACAGAAAGTTGTCCTGATACAAGCTTCATGTTTATCTTCTGGGGATGACCTTGTCCTGGTTTTCAGAATTTATTTCTTCATATGTACTTGTAGCTCATAATGTTGTGGTATTTAGCTGTGTAGAAACAATAATACCAAAGTTTAAAATTTCATTGCAAGGAATGTGAATACCACAATACAATAAGAAGCTACTATACTTTGTTCCAAAGTCTCCAATTCAAGTGTAAAAAAGTAAAAAAAGAATGAATGGATACAGAATGCATGTGCAAATGTCAAGTTGAAATAATGACAAGAAAGAAATACATACAGTCGAAAATTGATGGCTCGAACACCCAAGGAATTGATGAAAACAGTTCGAGCCAAAGGAGTGTTCGAGAAATGGAGGTCGAACTATGTTTCAACTTGAACAAAGGGACCACAAAATGGGTTAGAGGCATCCATGGTGTTGGAGTTATTGCAGTTCAAGCCATTTTGGTTTTATATAACTTTTTATTGGTATAACCTTTTACTGCTGTACTTCATCTGGAGGTCATTTTGAGGTTAATTATTTGCAAGTCTATTATATTTCAAAGCAAAGCAAGCGCTTTCATCTCATCCAGTGATGGCTTGGGTGAGGTTTTGCCATCACCTGGCATCCATCCATCATCTGTTGGCCCAACCATCATCCCTAATTAACTTTTCCTTCATAATTCTTCCAAATAATTGGCCAAATTTGATCATTATAGTCTTTGGGGTCCTCTTAAAGTTTCTGATTTTTATCTGCATTACCAAAGGGGAAAGCAAGTCTAGAAGTTGCTTGACTCCATCCGTCCGCAATGCTTTGGGTACCAAGTTTGTGTAATCTGAATCTTTGACATCTTTAACCAATACTTCTGAAACTGCAGATGTGTTCTGTGCACATTTAAGATGAGCACTTTACCTACTGGACACTTTTGAATAAAAGATGTACAATTTATCTGCTTTTGAACTTAGATATTTTTTCATTATCTTTTAACATTACTTTCTCAGTTGAACATGAAGGAAGGTGATGCAGATTCAAACATATTATTGGTTTCATTATATTCAGACCTCATCCAAGATGGGGGCATAGGACACAGGAAAATTATGAGAAGTGCATTCAAAGATCATCTCTTAAACAATTTAACCCAAATTTGTTTATAATAGTCCTGTTATGATCCCTACTATGTTTGAGATTTTCATTTTCATACATCCAAATGGTTTTCAAGGATATTTCTCAAGGGATTACCAGAATATCTCTCAAAGGATTACTAGTATCAGAATATCTCTCAGGGATTACCGGAATATCTCTTAAAGGATTACCAGAATATCCATCAAAGGTTAAACAGAATATCTCTCAAAATTTTAACAGAATATCTCTGAAAGGATAACCAAAATGTCTTACAAAGGATTACCAGAATATCTCTCAAAGGATTACCAGGATACCCCTCAAAGGATTACCAAAATATCACTCAAAGGATTACCAGAATGTCTCTCAAAGGAATACCACAATATCTTTTAAAGAAATACCAGAATATCTCTGAAAGGATTATCAGAATATTTTTCAAAGGATTACCTGAATATCTCTTGAAGGATTACCAGAACATTTCTCAAAGGATTACCAGAGTATTTCTCAAAGGATTACCTGAATATCTCTCAAAGGATTACCAGAATACTTTTCAAAAGATTACCTGAATATCTCTCAAAGGATTACCAGAATATATCTCCAAGGATTACCAGAAGATCTATCAAAGGATGACCAAAATATCTCGCAATGGTTTACCAGACTATCTCAATGGCTTATCAGAATATTTCTGAAAGGATTTACAAAATATCTCTCAAATAATGTCTAGAATATCCAGAATATCCCTCAAATCCCTCAAAAGTTAACCAGAATATCCCCAAAGAATTACTAGAATATCCTTAAAAGGTTTACCAGTATATTTCTCAACAGAATTACTAGAATATCCCTCAATTATTGATTACCATAATATCTCTCAAAGGATTACCAGAACATCCCCCAATGTTTTACCAGAATATCTCCGAATATCCCTCAGAATATCTTTCAAAGGAGTACCAGAATACCTCTCAAAGGATTTACCAGAACATCATAAATGATTACCATATTATCGCAAAGGATAAACAGAATGTCCTAAAGGATCACAAGAATATCTCTCAAAGGAATATAAGAATGTCTCTCAAATGATAACCAGAATATCAAAGGATTGCCAGATTATCTGAAGGATACCCAGTATATCTCTCAAAAGACTACTGGAATATCTCTCAACAGATTACAAGAATATCTCTAAAAGGATTACCGGAATATAACTCGAAGGATTACCAGAATATCTCAAAGGATTACCAGAATATCTCAAATGATTATCAGAATACCTCTCAAAGGTTTACCAAAATATCTCTCAAAGGATTACCAGAATATATTCACAGATTACCAGAATATATTCACAGATTATCAGATATTCGCAAAAGTATTACCAGAATATCTCTCAAAGATTTACCAGAACATCTCTCATAAGATTACCAGGATATCCCTCAGAGGATTACCAGAACATCCCTCAAAGGAATACCAGAATATTTCTCAAAGGAATAACAGAATATCTCTCAAAGAAACACCATAAGGTATGAGCAAAGCTCATTGTTGAAGGCCTCATGGTGACTTCAAGATGAAGAACAACAATAAAAGCGTTGTTCCTTTGCTTGTTTTTACCATGTATTTGTAGAGACTTTGTCTCATGTGCATTTACTCCATATCCTTTTATTCACCAGAATATATCTGAAAGGTTTACCAGAATATATCTTAAAGGTTTACCAGAATATCCCTCAAAGGATGACCAGAATATTTCTCAAAGAAATGCCAGATTATATCTCAAAAGGTTTACCAGAATATCTCGCAATGGTTTACCAGACTATCTCAATGGCTTATCAGAATATTTCTTAAAGGATTTACAGAATATCGTTCAAATAACTAAATACCGAAGTCACTGTGAATTTACTTTCTGCATATGCGCATTTCGACAACTTATGTCTCATCAGTGCAGATAAAATCTAAACGGTTGGAAGACCATAAACTCAAAGATGTTTAAAAACTGATAGAGAATAAATAACCAAAGTGATCTAAATTTAAAGCCAAAATCATCTAAGGACAGAGCTTTGCATGAGGGAGATACTCCTTAGTTTTCAATAAAATTTACAAAATTTTAGATATTGGAAGGTTTCAAAAATAATCGGCTTTCGGGTCAGCACCGAAGTACTGACTACTGGGCTGGTGAATACCCTTAAGGATTACCAAAAAAGGATGTCCAAAATATCTTTCAAAGGTTAACCAGAATATCCCTCAAAGAATTACCAGAATATCTCTAAAAGGATTACCAGAATATCCCCAATGTTTTACCAAAATATCTCCAATGATTACTAGAATATACCTAAGAATATCTTTCAAAGGAATACCAGAATATCTGCAAAGGATTAATCAGAACATCATAAATGATTACCAGATTATCTCAAAGGATGAACAGAATATGTCCTAAAGGATTGCCAGAATATCTCTCAAAGGAATACAAGAATATCTTTCAAAGGATTACTAGAATATCTCTCAAAAGATTACCAGAATATCTCTCGAAGGATGACCAGGATTTCCCTCAAAGGAGTAACCAGAATATCTGTACAAATTACCAAATAATCGCAAAGGATTACCAGAATATCTCTCAAAGGATTACCAGAATATCTCTCAAAGGATAACTAGAATATCTCTCAAATGATGACCAGAATATCTCTCAAGAGATGACCAGAATATCTCTCAAAGGATGATCAGAATATCTCTTATAGTCTTTCAAGGATTACCACAATATCTGTCAAAGGTTTACCAGAATATTGTTCAAAATTTTACCAGAATATCTCTCAAAAGATGACCAGAAATATCCCTCAAAGGATGACCAGATTATCTCTCAAAGGTTAAAAAATATCTCTCAAAGGATGACCAGACTATCTTTCAAAGAATATCTATTAAACTATTACCAGAATATCTCAAAGGAATAACCAGAATATCCCTCAAAATAATACCAGTATATCTCCAGAAGGATTACCAGAAAATCAATCAAAAGGATTTCTAGAATATATCCTAGGATTACCGGAAAGTATTACCATGATATCTTTCAAAGATTCAAAGTGAGAACTAATGCTTGGGGTTTAGTTTGATTGCATGGTAAAAATAGTTGAAAGTAAACTATCGCGTTTAAATTAAGAAAAATCTGCCTTTTCATCAGTTTGAAAACAAGACTTCTATCTTCATGTGTTCATCAATGGGCATAGAATTAATTCTCCAATATTACAAAGAATTATTTATTATACTTAAAACATTCCCCTTATTTAAAGTCAAACAAAATTACAGTCCATACAGATATTATACTTTAATCTATAAACTCTAATAAAATTGAAACTTCATACTAAAAAAACTGTATGAAATGTGATTCTAAGAGAGAAAATTTTATTTGAATTTGATTGAATTAAAATTGAAGCAGCCATTGTAACTAGTTTCAAAGATCCAACAATGTACAATTTCTATTTGATAAACCAGACCATATTTGTTATCTGTATTTTCAATGGAATACACAAAAGGTAACATATGCTATTAAGTCTTAGATATTCTAAACACTTGAAGAAACTGATAAGGAGTTCATTCATTATTATAAAGATTTCTATAGCTTATTTGAAAGATCCAAACAGTATTGATTGAATTGTCCGCAAATCCCAGCTGTAATAGATACAATGATACCTTTGAAAGTTTATTGAAATATTTAGTAGTTCCAATCATTCTTTCCTTTTGTCTGTCAAAGTCGGAATTGAAAGTTGACATTACAAAGCATGCATTGTTCTATGAAGTTTTGAAACACATGGTCTCCGCAACATGCAAAGAAGTGAAGTCTTGTTTTATCTTGGATTCCATGCTTGGCATTTTGTTATTTTACAGTATTGAATTTATGGTGTCCATAATGCACAAAGAACTAATAGTCCCGCTTCATCTTAGCTTGAACATGACTGCATGACATTTTGTTGGTAAATTTACAGTATTAAAGCACATGGTGTCCAAAATTCACAAAGAACTATAGTCCAGTTTCATCTCACCTTCCATGGCATTCCGTACGTAAACTCACAGTATTAAAGAATATAGCACAAAGAAAAAAGTCCCGTTTCACCCCATGGCCATGGCATTTTGTAGAAACAGTAGTTTCTATTGTGTAATGTTTCATACAGAGTACATCAATGATAGTATGGAGTTAGTTATTGGAGCAAGTTTAACTTCCTGTTTGGCAATTAAGTCTGAATCAAAAACAAAACGTACTATATTTCTTTTATTGGTAATTCAAAATATAGGCTTCCCCCTGTCCGTTCTTCCTTCAGACTTTTGGGTAACTATAACGTTTACCTTGTCAATTTTGTTTTAGTGAACATAATATAGGTGTGAAAATCCATTTCAAGTGTCATCTACCGAGTTATTATTTTAGAAATACAGCAAATCTGCAAATTTTATGATGACAACTGGACTTTGTCTCTAACTTACTTTTCCTCGACTTACAATCGTAAGTGATAAGGTATGTCAGTTACCTGTCCTAGGTCGGGATTCTCTCAGAGCACTACGGCTTCCTCCTCCACTAAAACTGACTGTCGTGAAATAGCTGAAATACCGCTGAAAGTGAAGTTAAACCCCATATCAATCAATCAATATACTCACTTATCTTTTTTTCGAACTTCCTGAAAGATGTCTTGATTAACAAGAGGCTTTCAAAAGCCTGTATCGCTCAACTGGATAATGGTCGATACACATACAGTCAAATAAACTTCTAAGTTAAAGGAAATGGTCTTATTTTCAAGCGATGTAAAGAAACCTTTATGTTATATGGTCCAATATATAACTATTTTCTCTACTACTTGCTATCTTGGATAAAGAATCGATCTGAGGGATTGGCACCAAATCAGCACCTCACAAGTCACATTCCTGCCATGCTTTGTTTAGATCCATTCATTTTTTTCTAGAAGATCTTAGTATGCATTTCTCATATGGTACAATGATAAACTAAGTTCACAGAGCTGGTAGTCATGTTGGATGACGGTCAGCACCTCACAAGTATCATTCATACCATGTTTAGTTAGTTCTAAAGAAGATCTTTTGTATGCATTTCCACTGGCAGCCATGATGGATAAAGCCTGTATCGCTCTTCCGGATAATAGCTGATACATACACATACACATACAGTAAAATAAGCTTCTAAGTTAAAGGGTCTCATTTTCAAGCGATGTTAAGAAACCTTTATGTTATATGGTCAAATATATAACTATTTTCCCTGCTGCCTAACGGGTTTATAGAAAACGTGACAGTGATTATATTTATATATTTGCGACAAGAATTAAACCTTAGTCAGATACAGAACTTACGTATATAGTTCTCAATGCTAAGACTATATATCATAAATACCACCAAGCTTCAGCCTGTGGGTTCTGTAGAATATTTTTGTTGTCACATATTTTTCAACATTCACATTCACACTTTAAAATCTGTACAATAAAAAATGGACCTTTATCAGATCTGAAACTATCTTACATGATAAAGTTTGCCATGCTAATGTCCATTGCTCAATTTCACAGGGTTGTGTTGTTTCTTGGAAAATGTGACAGAATTTGTTTTGTGGTGTGTTCTACTAATTAGAAACTTTCATTTGTTGTAACAAACAGAAAAACGAAAATTGGTAATTTAGAAAATCTGGATAGGGTTGCACAATTGTCAATTAAGGTTAAAAGACGTTTGAATTTACATGTTAATTTATTTGGCTGATTTGGTTTACAAATAAAGGTTAAACTTCAATTAATTTTAATTGACCCTTGTGCAATCCAGTCCTGACTCGTATTGATTACTTCTTCATACAGATGATCTGTATCAAAATACAAGGAGGCTAACATGTTTGGTTCTTTGGAAATAAGTAACAAGAGTTTTTTTGTGATGCAAAATGCAAGTGGTAAGAGTGGACAATATATTACAAATATCAACAATAGCTTAAAACAAAGAAATAGCTTTATATGTAGCAAAAATTGAAAAATATTCTTCAATTTCCAAAATTGTATACATTTTAATAGTTGAAGTTGAAGTATTTCCATTTTTATCCCCACGATTTCGAAGAAAGTTCGGGGATAAGGTTATATCATCCGTCTATCCGTCTGTCACATTGTTCTTGCGACTCAAACTCCTCCTACATTTTTTTATTTAGGGATTTAAGTTTGTTGTAGAATTGTTGCATATAGTATAGATGCGCAATATACTTTCGGATTTTTATCCCCGCACTTTCGAAGAAAGTTCGGGGATTATGTTATACCCTCCGTCTGTCCGTCCGTCCGTCACACTTTTCTTGTGACTCAAACTCCTCCTACATTTTTGGATTTAGGGATTTAATTTTGTTGTAGAATTGCTGCATATAGTCTGCAGATGCACAATAAGCTTTCGGATTTTCGATATTGGTCTTGGTAAAATCAAGAGGCCCCATGATGTCAATTTTTACACATGTGGCATGTGACACATACTCCTACATTAATGGATTTAGGGATTTAATTTTGTTATGGAATTGTTGCATATAGTCTGTAGATGCGCAATAAGCTTTCGGATTTTTGATATTGGTCTTGGTGCAAACAAGAGGCCCCATGATGTCAATTTTAACAAAGACCCAAATATGTGGATTAAACACATGTGGCATGTGACGAAAACTCCTCCTACATTTTTGGATTAAGGGATCAAATCTTTATGCAGAATTGTTGCATATAGTCTATAGATTTGTAATAAGCTTTTGGAATTTTGGTTCCGGTTCCAAATTTGGTAAATTTCCTGAAAATGTCAAAGACACATATTTTTTTTTTAATTTTGGCATATTATCTTGTATTCTGACAAGTGTTTGGTAAAAAACAAAATTCTAAAAACTTAAGATCCTGAAAGGCGGTTCCAATTTTGGTAAATTTCCTGAAAGTCTCAAAGACCACTTATTTTTTGGAATTCTATGTAGCAACTGTACTTTTATGTTTGTGTAGTTAAGGACAAACATTTTCATAAATTGGATTTCAAAAATATTTGATTCCAATTTTGGTAAATTTCCTGAAAGTCTCAAAGACCACTTATTTTTTGGAATTCTACCTATCAACCATACTTAAAATGTTATTGTAGTTTAGGACAAACATTTTCATAAATTGGATTTCAAAAATATTTGATTCCAATTTTGGTAAATTTCCTGAAAGTCTCAAAGGCCACTTATTTTTTGGAATTCTACCTAGCAACCATACTTAAATTGTTTGTTTAGTTTAGGAAAAACATTTTCATCAACTGGATTTCAAAAATATTGATTCCAATCTTGGTAAATTTCCTGAAAGTCTAAAAGACCACTTATTTTTTGGAATTCTGCTTAGCAACCATATATCCTATAATTCTTTTAGTAACAATAATGACTATCAATAGATAGATTTAAAAAATAATAAAAAAAATTATACCCAGGGTGTTTAAGAACTGTTTTCTGTGTCAAACAGGGAGTGCGGGGATAGCTGTCGTTTCCGACAACATCTAGTTGATATTGCTCTTGGTGCAAACAAGAGGCCCAAAGATGTAAATTTTTACACATGTGGCATGTGACACAAACTCCTCCTATATTTATGGATTTATGGATTTAATTTTGTTGTAGAATTGTTGCATAAAGTCTGTAGATGCGCAATAAGCTTACAGATTTTTTTTTATCTTTATCTTGGTGCAAACAAGAGGTCCCAAGATGTTGATTTTGACAAAGGTCTAAAGTTGTGGATTTTGACACAAGTGGCATGTGACACAAACTCCTCCTACATTTTTGGATTTAAGGATAAAATCTTTATGCAGAATTGTTGCATATAGTCTGTAGATTTGCAATAAGGTTTCGGAATAATGATTCTGGTTCCAACTTTGGTAATTTCTGGAAAGTGTCAAAGGCTCATATTTTTTTAAATTTGAGCATATAATTAATGTATTTTAGAAATTGTTTGATAGAAAATGAATTTTTTAATAGAATTCTAAAATGTGATTCCAAGTTTGGTAAATTTCCTGAAAGTCTCAAGGACCACTTATTTTTTGAAATTCTACCTAGCAACCATACTTAAATAGCTTCTTTAATTTAGGACAAACACTTTCATCAATTAGATTTCAAAAAATATTCAATTCCAATTTTGGCATATTTCCCAAAAGTCTCAAAGACCACTTATTTTTTGGAATTCTACCTAGTAACCATACTAAAATAATTTGTTTCGTTTAGGACAGACATTTTACTAAATGGATTTCAAAAATATTTGATTCTAATTTCCTGAAAGTCCCAAAGACCACTTATTTTTAGGAATTTTACCTAGCAACCATACGTAAAAGCTTCTTTTATATAGGACAAACACTTTCATCATTGGATTTCAAAAATATTTGATTCCAGTTGTGGTATATTTCCTGAAAGTCTCAAAGACCACTTATTTTTTGAAATTCTACCTAGCAACCATACTTAAATAGCTTCTTTAATTTAGGACAAACACTTTCATCAATTATATTTCAAAAATATTCAATTCCAATTTTGGCATATTTCCCAAAAGTCTCAAAGACCACTTATTTTTTGGAATTCTATCTAGCAACCATACTAAAATAATTTGTTTCGTTTAGGACAGACATTTTACTAAATGGATTTCAAAAATATTTTATTCTAATTTCCTGAAAGTCCCAAAGACCACTTATTTTTAGGAATTTTACCTAGCAACCATACTTAAAAGCTTCTTTTATATACCGGTAGGACAAACACTTTTATCATTGGATTTCAAAAATATTTGATTCCAGTTTTGGTATATTTCCTGAAAGTCTCAAAGACCATTTATTTTTTGGAATTCTACCTAGCAACCATACTTAAATAGTTTGTTTAGTTAAGGACAAACAGTTTAATCAATTCGATTTCAAAAATATTTGATTCCAATCTAAGTAAATTTCCTGAAGGTCTCAAATTTGAATTCTGCCTAACAACCACATATACTTAAATTCTTTTGGTAAAAATAATGACTATCAATAGTTTTCTTTTCAAAAATATTGAGAAAAATTATACCCAGGGTGTAAAACAACTGTTTTCTGTGTCAAACAGGGAGTGCAGGGATAGCTGTCCTTTTGACAAACCTCTAGTTGTTATTTGTAAAATATTAAGGTGGTTACTAAAACTGTGCATCCATCTTGCACATCTAACGAAAATTTGAATTAACCATTAAACATGTTGTTAAAATGATTTTGAATAGTTTATTGATAATACTTCAAATGAAATAAGCAACATTTATATTGCTGGCTAACAAAATATGTCACTTTTTGAAAAATTCTTAATTTATTAAGGGAAGATAATTCTAAAGAAATAATAAGGGGAAAATCAAATTTTCATGATTTTGTCAAAAATTTTGTTGGTTATCCCAAGTTTTTATTTCATATTTTCAAAGAGATTTCTTTCATGTACTTTGCACTACATTTTCACCAAAATGTATTGTTTTATTTGGACAAAAAATTCTTAAATTGTATTTTTTCCCTATATAGAATACATTAAAAGGTCAAAATCTTTAGAGCTTTTAAGAGAAAACAAGTTCAATCCTGACCCATTAATTCTTGTTTTTAAATTTTGAAGTGAATGAAATAAACTTTTGATATCAGAAATATAAGAACAATCTATCATTTTGTTTTTAGTCCCCCAAACTACCCTATACCTATTTATTGTGTTAAATATTAATTGAAATGATTTGGATTTTTCATTGTAGAATTTTCCTCTTTTTCCAGCCTTTTTGCTTCACTGTTCACTTACTGATATATTCAGTAGCCATACACCTCTTAATTCAGTGTACAAAACAAACACTAAAGAACATGATATGGAAAATTTCAAATAACACTGGAAAAACTGTGAGCTAAGACCACAAAATATATAACCCCCGCTCCACACCAAAAAAAGACTAAATCAAAATTTTTAATAAATGCTACACAATGGCAATGTGTACTGAACATTCTGTGAAAAGTTTCATTAAATTTCACTAAGTAGCTTAGGAAGAGTTGTCGCCACTCCTATGGCAAACGGCATAATGAAGGACACCATGATCACTATATACCACCCGCTAAATCAGGGGGTATAAAACTATCCACAGACAAAACGGACACCATGATCACTA
>MJUU01041211.1:11438-58335 GCA_002080025.1 Modiolus philippinarum
TAAAAAATATTTGGTGAAAACAAAGTCAAAATGTCTGTCAGATGATTTCAAACTCCTAGTAGACGAATATTTTATATTCCAGGGAATGCATACTTACTTATTTTTCTTTACAGCTTTCATCAGCTGATTATGACAGTCTGAGATTGATTTACTACAAAATACTAGACTTGAATTTTCTTCTGAAGCTATCTCAAACTGAAACGTAAAATCATAATCAAAATATTATATAACATCAAAATGCAAACTATAAGCCCTTACAATGATGTTATGATATAACAACAGGCTATTCTATGCCTTTATTAGCATCTATATTGTTCCCTGCTAGCTTCCCTCTTGGTGTGGATCTGCTTGACACAACTTTCAAAGACTATCACTCATTGAATGACTATAGTGTGACTATGCTTGGTTCTAAATGGGAATGTGGTCTGGCAGAAATCTTTGAATGTGCTTTCTGTAGGGTCCAATATTACTAGTTGATCACCATCTAAGATTAGGGGCAAACTTACCAGACTTCCTTTTTGTCTAACAAAAATTATGACGAAGTTTGATTATAAATCGCCAAGTTGTTTGAGAGGAGCTTTTGAATGGTTTTCCAACAGGATCTATGTTAAATAGTAATCCCTTCTTGTGACCATTTTTTAACAGATGGCAGAATTGCAACATACAATTTTTAAAGGGAATAACCAAAAAAGACAATTCGCCGTTTCAGAAACTAAAGCATTGTGAGTAGAGCGTACACCAAAATATGTTGATTGGTCAAGAACGTAAATAACATAACGTCATTGGTCGAAAATCGATTGTTCGTACACCAAAATTTCAAATACAATCACAATACCCACAATTCCTTAGTTTCTGTAACGGCGAATTGTGACCAAGTTTGGCCAGTGCTTTCAAAGATCAGTGAATGCAAAGTAATGGCAAACTCCCATTCTGCCTATAGCCAGGTGAGCTAAAAACTCTTAAAGATGATGTTTTTTCCTTCACATTTTCTTAGCAGTGTTAAAACATTTGTCTCATCATAGTTTTGTGATTTTTCTTGTCACATCTATTCTGAATGCAAGTCTCTGTAGTTTTTATTTGGTTTAATGAAAGGAAAACATCTACACCCTAAACAAGCAAAAACATCTATTAGGTGTTGCTCATCTAGGTTAAAAAAAATATCAGTTAATTGAAAACTTAGCTTTCAAATCTTTTCATAAACTATGTCATCACAATGTTTTACAAATTATGAAATCGTGCATCATTCATAATCCTAATTTTCAGCTTCCATACAGCATAGATTAAACCCATTGAATTTCACAAGCATTTAATTTAATTAAATTAACAAGTGGGTCCTTTATTTCATGGCATGAAATGGTACAGAACTTCTCCTTAGCATGCACCTCTTTAAGTTTTTCATGTTTGTATGCTTTTCAAATTTTGTGAACGAAACTTATTGTTTCAAAAAATCTTGACACATGTACAATGTACATTGTTGAAATGACTATACACTGTGGCCTCTGAATGGTGCCATCTCCCAGGACTAAAGAAATCAGTGTGTTTTAAGAGATTCTGGCTTTCAGAAGGTTCAAGGTTGTTTCTGATATGAACACTGATAACTGAAGAGCAAAACATTGATAGGTCAATAAGGCTGTGATTATTATTTTTTCTATGTAATAGTCTTTGAATTCTTGTTAATTCCAAATAAAAATGAGAAAAATGTGAGCAAGCTTACTAAAATACATACCCACTGCTACCCCATTTGATTCCAGAAATAAAAAATCCAGAAAAATAAAAATACAATCATATCAAATTTTGAAATAGGATATGCCAATATGTACTGAACATTCTGTGAAAGTTTAATTGAATTCTACTGAGTGGTCCAGGAAGAGTTGTCGCCACAAAGTCTGTACCCCTACTGCAGACGGACAAATGGACGGCGAGGCACCATGATCACTATATACCGTGAGATAAAGCGATAGGTATAACAAAGGTAATCTTTTGAAATACAATTATTTATTTATCTAAACTGTGATTGAAATCTGACATATTTCAAAAGGTTTGTTGATTTTGTCTTTTTTAAATATTGTCATATATCATAAGAGGCAAAACTGACAAGAAAATGTCCTTTTGTGACCAACTATACAACTAAAGCGGGCATGGCCTGTATAAATATATGTGTGTATTCTAAATAAATTTTTAATTAATCATACTGCTAAACATTATGAACCAAAATCAAATATTCAGTTCATAGGAGAATAGGAGCTGTTTTAGGGGACCACTTTATTTTAGTATGTATTTTCTGCACTGAAAGACATGGGCCATCTGCTTGACTAATGTTTTCGGCATATTCCCAATTTGCTCGTGCCAATGTTACATAAAATCAAAGTGCTTAAAGCCCTAATAGAAAGGTTGCTTTCAAAGATTTAAGTGGACTTGGTACAAGCCCCTCTTGTCGTTTATTTATTATTTTTATCATAAAAATAAAAGTGTGCAGTACACTATCCACACTTGTTTACTATCAAACAGTGTTACAACTGTTGAAAAAAAAGAAAAATAAACAGTACAGTCACAACATATAAAAATTCCTGACAAGTCAGGACTATTTGAATTAAATGCAAATTCTAAAGACCTCCAAATGTCACCTGTTCTTAAAAGTAACAGTTATCCCACAACAGTTCGTACATAATGATTATCTGCCTTCCTATATGTAAACTGAACTCCGACATCGCGTTTTCTATTTTAAAATAGCTAAATACCAAAGTTACTGTGAATTCATTTTCTGTATATGCGCATTTCGACAATTTAGGTCTCTTCAGTGCAGATAAAATCTAAACGTTTGGAAGACCATATACTCAAAGATGTTGAAAAACTGATAGAGAACAAATAACCAATATGTTCAAAATGTAAAGCCAAAATTGAAAGTGACTACAAGACTAGAATTTTCAAGGAAAATTAACAATATTAATGTGGACTAAAAGTCAGTAAACGAACAAGCAACAGCAACAGGTTGTTCATACCTGCCAACCTCCAAAAGTACTGTGGTGGGTCATGACCCAACATTGTGCATTCAGATGTTGGGTCATAGCGTGTGACGGCATATATTCAAAGTTAAACTCTGCTTCAGACAATTAAAAAAAATACCAAACATATGCATTCCAATCAGATTTTGTTAAGGAATGCTAGTTCTCATCCATAACTGAGTTTTGAGCTGTATTGCCATGTACTATGGAACATATCACCAACCTACAGAGTTCTTTTGAAATCTAATTAAATTCCATTAAATTTTCATTCACATAAAGTGCTGTGAATAATAAACAGTTCCAAAGGCAATATGTAATTTCATTAGAAAATGATTAAACAGCTATAATCATTTATTTTTAACTTCATCAAAATAAAATCTGTGGAGAAAATTTAAGACAAAAACTTAAATGTTTTTTTTTAAGATATTTCAATAATTTGGGGTATTTATTAGTGTCAACATTAAAATCTTAGGGCCATTTTTTATAAAATGGAAAATTATTCAAGGGAGGTAATTAGCGATATTTATAAACATTTTTGTGTCAGAAAAGATTGTGTAGATTCTTTGATAGCATTGCCAGTGCTTACTGATTACTATATAAACAACACCTGTCCTAATTATTGCCCTAATCAACACTAATTACACAGTCTAATTAACTTGTTTACCTCTCAGAATGCTTCTGGAGTTGATTGACACAAATCAATAAACGGACATGCATGACAATTTCACCTGATCAATTTTGCGGGTGAAAATGGTGGCCCTCGGCGGTTACCAGCAGGTGAAGGGACGTTTTTGTGGGTGTGACCCAGCAAATGCGGGTCACTTGGCAGGTATGGTTGTTTGGTTTCGGTGGTGAAAAAACATACAGTGTTTAAAGTGGGTCTCGATGGGGTTTAAGAGGGAAGCGGGACTGGCCTTTTAAAGTGAACGGGAAATGGGATCGTCACAAAAAAGTGCCCGTGAAAACGGGAAAGGGTTTGAATGCTGAAAAAGATACCCGTGAACCGGGAAAAGGGAGATTGTTCAAGAATCTTTGTAAAATATCTTCCCGCTCGTGAAACAGGAAAGTTAAAAAATATTGCCGGGATTTCGGGAAAAGGACCCCACATTGAGACCCCCTCTAAAGCTAAGTTACATGACTTCCGCTAACGAGTTAAAACAAATCGTTTTAATCTTGGCTTGTCAAAAAAAAAAAACAACCCAGAATAAGGCCTCTGACAATGCAGACAGTGAAACACAAAACTCACACGTTGAACTAAGCTTTCGTCAATGCTATTTTCATTTTGTATATTCAGCACCTGTTGCGCATGCGTCCGTACCAGAAATTTGTTTACATACCGTTCAAGCAACCGAAACGCTCTCGTGTTTATGTAAAATCGTTTTACTGTTAGAACACTTTATCCATTTTAATTGCAAGATATCAATTATATTAGCCAAGATGCACTTTATTTAATCTGTTGAAGATTCTGTCCAATGACAAACCACTCTTCTGAAATCACCTGAAGTTTACCGATGATAAATTTTCCGTCAAGGGGGTGTGGAATCGTTTTTCTTGAATAATTCTTTTAAATGATCACCAAATTCTTTCAAATCCGTGTGAATTACTTTATTTTCTTACTAACTCATTGTTTAAATTCAAATTTTGGTCAATTTAGTTTTTCAAATTGAAGCACAGTGCATTTCAACTGACAGGGTCATGACATTAGAAAACATTGCAATGCAACCTTTCTAAAAATTGTTTGTTTGCTGTTTATCAACATACTCATAAACAACTTACCACAGGACCTTTCCCTCCGTCTGAAATTTTACAGGTATATAGACATCTATTTTCTACATTATTTACATCTACATACACCCTGGTACTACAGAAACCCTCGGGGTATATGTTGGATATGGAGTGGAAACCTGGTCTGTCTACAACAATCTGAAACAAATAATAACACTTCAGAAACTACAGAAGTTCTACAAAAATCCTCAGGGTATATATTTGATATGAAGTGGACTGACTACATCAATCTGAAACAAAAAGAATACCCTATGCAAGGTTAAGATTTAAGTGTGGTTTCTTAGTATTGATGTTTGTGTCTGTAAGACACATGATGCCAAGCAAAATATATTTTGAGGGTCACAAAGGAATACTTATGAATGTTTCTGCAAGATACTACATACAGAAAACTGCCGTTTTCGGAAGTGCCCCGCATTTTCAATCCTGAAACTTGGGGCAAAAGTCAGCTTCAGGTAAGAGTGGATTCAAATTCTGTTTGACACACAAATGTGTTGATACAGTAATTTGCTGGATATAGTGATTTCTTGAAGTTTTACCAAACCCTGTCATTTCTTATCTAAAATCATTTAAGCCAATAAAAGTTAATAAAAGTTAATAAATAAAAATTTGGTTAACAGAAAAAAGTCGAAGTATTGGCAAGCAGGAAGTGGACGTTTTACAAACTTGAAAACCATGTATACAATACAACTCATCATTTCCAAGCTTCAGACCAAATTTCAAATAATTCCCTCAAGTAAAAGTCAAGAAATCTGTGACGGAAAAATTGATTTATAGTAAAAAATCAAAGTGTTGGCAAACAGGAAGTGGATGTCTGACAAACTTGAAAATTGCTTACACAATACAACTCATCATTTCCAACCTTTAGACCAAATTCCAAATCATTCCTTCCAAGAGGAGCCAAGAAATCTGTGACGGAAAATTTGATTTATAGTAAAAAAATCAAAGTATTGGCAAACAAGAAGTGGATGTCCGACAAACTTGAAAATTGCTTACACAATACAACTCATCATTTCCAAGCTTCAGACAAAATTTCAAATCATTCCCTCCTGTAGGAGCCAAGAAATCTGTGACAGAAAAAATTGTTGACGGACAGACGGACAGACAGACAAAGTAAAAACTATCGGGCACCCCCATCTGAATGCGGGGCCCTAACAAGATGAAGCAAACCAATGATTTGGATAACAAAACAATTTGTAAAAATAAATTTTCCTCTTTTATCAATTCATTTATTTATTCTTTTGTGCCTTTCTTTTACATTTTAGAAATGTAAAAAGTAATTTTTATTTAGTTAATACCCTCTATAAATATTGTACATAAGAATACCCATAAACCAGTTTAACCCTACCAATGGCTTTTGCTACATGTATTGCTGGTACCAAGTCCAACTGTCCAAAGTTCCTATTGTTGTTTACATTTGTCTTTATCATGTTTGTGTTTTTCTTGTGTAGTTCCCTGGCATGTTGTACATGTAATTGTTATTTTCAGCCATTGTAGATGTTTCCTGTTATCCCTGAATTTTATTTCATTAAATTGTCAATTTCTCCATGCCTGTGGATTATATCCCATTCCTCCTTATACAATGTTAAATTTGAAAACATAAACAATGAACACATTTACTGGTCGTATAAATATAGATTTTGCACATAGAGAAAGATACTTACTTCTCCAATGCTATGTATGGTCAGATCACCTAGATGTAATGGAATTACAGGTCTACCTAAGGAGTCTAACTGAAGTGGAGGTATTAATTTCTTAGTTGGTTGACCCTTGCTTCCTTTCTTTGCTTTGGGTGGAGGTAGACCTTCTGTTAAAAAAAAATTATATCTGTAACAAGATTGAACTGCCTCTAGTCAAAGACTTATAAGTAAAAAATTCACTCCAATTCCAAAATATCTTTGTTTTGAAACTTTTACTACTTTGTTCAGTGTAACATAATGTTTTTTTGCAGATTTTAAGCCCAAGATACTCTACATTTCTTTTCAGAAAATCATTAGTTTCTTGAAACATTTGAGTGGATTTTTTTAAACAAATGACATCCTTCTCCAGTGTCTGAAATAATGCATATATCAGACTCTGTATGAAATACCAATATCGGGTTGTGAAGCTGTCCTGAAGATCTGAATGCACTTCATGTATTTGATACTTTAACAATAGGTCATGAGAAATACACAAGTTTCCATGTGTCATATTTATATTTGTGTTCTGTTGTATAGCTTTCTAATTTAATTAATTAATTTGATTAGCACAAGATGAAGACTAGCACAACTTGCATAGAAAATCAATATCTTTGTCAGAAATCAACATTTGCCAAAATGTGGGAAAATAACTGGAAAAAATCATTGATTATTGATTGAAGAGTATGTAAAGACCATATACAGGGTGAACTTGCCAAGTATCCTCAGTTGTAGGTTGCCATTTTGTACTTACCCAATATCTGTTTGGTGGTAGGTGGTCTTTTCTTATCTGGTTTCTTCTTTGGTTTTGTTTTAGGTTGTATATCAGGTTCTTCCTTTACTTTAGTAACTGTAGATGGTGGAGTTTTGTTGATAGTAAAATTTTCTCCCTGTGACTGGTAATGTAAAACTTTCCTCAATAGAAATCTGACAAGAGACAAACATCATAAGTTATATTTCAAAATACTAACATTGTCTTGATTGTAGAAATAATTCTTTCAATGCACAGTGAGATTTTAATTTTTACCGAGGCCATTTTAATTAACATAAAATACCTAGATGTTAGTTAAACTTTTGTTAGACTGACAAAGTTTGACATGTATGACAAGTTATTGTGAATAGTAAAGTGTTCATTAAAGGCATTTAATAAATGGTTCATTCTATTTTTTACCCTTCATACCAGCAACTGTCAACTTCCCAGGAACAAAGACACTCAAGGTTTTTGGTTTGCTTCAGTTACAAATGTATTTTATTTCAAAATACCTTTAATGAGGAATAGGTAATCTAGATTTTTATTTCAGCAAATAAAAACAGCACTGTAACACCCAAGATTAAAAAAAATTACTTAAGGCTTTCAAGGTAGTCATCAAACATCAAGATTGGACATTTCATGAAAATTATAATCCAGATCAACAGACAGATCGACACTACTAAATGTCACATTTGATTGGCGCATATTTGGAAAGAAGAGATGGCAGAATTGAGTTGATTTAAAAGCCAGAGTGCATGTACATTTGTATCTTGGCCTTTTCTATCCAACATCATATTTAATTTACTTTGCTGCAAATAAGCTCCACTTTCCTGTTAATGTTTTTTATTTTGTAAACGTTCATTAAAATATGTTTTTAATCAAATGGTGACATAGATTTTTTCAGTTCAACAGATAGATTAAGTGTGTCTCTCTTTAGACTTTAATATTAAAAATTAAGAAAATTTATTTGATAGTTTTTTAAGCCAAATGGTAAGCATGTTTTCAGAGTTCCCAAAATATTCTTTGTAAATGTGGATGAAAACAACTAAATTTTGGCCTTTTTTCAAAGCCTGATACTAAAAAAGATAATTGGTGACATTTTATGTTTATTTTTGCTTTTTGGAGCATATGATTTACGAACCACAAAATATCTAAAAATAAAAAGTTCTGTTTGGAGATTTGTATTAGGCTTGACCTACCTTAAATCAGTAGAAACCTAATGAGGAAAATGTACATGCATATAGCTAGATACCCAGTAATTATTAGTCCCCTACCGGCTTCGCCGATGGGGACTTTAGGTTTGCACTCTGTCAGTCCGTCACACTTAGTTTTCTGGTCTTTTTTCCCATACTATAAAAGATATTTATCTAATATTTGGTATGTAAGTCTACAACCATGAGTTACAGATCGAGTTCGAGTTTGGTTCCGGTCCATTGATTTTGGACGGAGTTATGGGCCTTTGACTTAGAAAATTTTGGTAAAATATAGGTTTTCCGGACTTTTTTTCTAAACCGTTCCAGATATTAAGCTAATATTTGCTATGTGAGTCTACCACTATGAGTTACAGATCAAGTTCNAGTTTGGTTCCGGTCCATTGATCTTGGATGGAGTTATGGGCCTTTGACTTAGAAAATTTTGGTAAAATATATGTTTTCCGGACTTTTTTCTAAACCGTTCCAGATATTAAGCTAATATTTGCTATGTGAGTCTACCAATATGAGTTACAGATCATTCACTATTTTTTCTGGTATAACAAGCTATTCCACCGGTAGGGCACTTCTGTATTGCCTTGCAATACGATCCACACTTGTTAAAAGTTGAATTTGCATTTAGAATGAAGATGACCATGACAATTTTTTTTAATATAGGATCTTTGAGCTAACTCAGTTATTTTATTTCACAAATTGATTTCAAAATTTTCTGAATTAAGATATGGACATTGTAACATTAAATACCTTCTTTCTTCTTTTGCTTTTGCAACTTTTTCTTCAACTCGTACAACTTCATCACAAATAGCTGCATTTACCTGTATGAAAAATATGCACTTGAGTAAGTTTAAACATATGGGTATTTATGCACAAAATACAGCATCAAAATATATAACAGCATTATATGTATCAATACCGAGTAATGTGATATTAAAGCATATATGCAAGTCCTTCTCCTAAGTTTTGAACACATGATTTAAACATAAAAGTTTCAATATCAAATTCACATAAACATCAAAATGCTAGACCCATATAAATTATTTTATTTAACACTTAAACATAAAATCATATTGATTTAAAGATTATGTACACTTATCTATTCAACTTTTTAATATGACCAAGTTCACATAACCTGAACTACACAAAACAGGTGTTGTACTTAGTATTTCACAACGTTTGATAAGGCATCAAGTTTGTAATGCTCAGATTTTATGATTAATCATAATTTGAATTTTAGAACCTATTCAATCTGTCCCTACCATGTGTTTGTGACGGGTACATTTTTCATCAGCTTCTGCGTTAAAGCAAACACTATGTCATCAAATGTGAAAGGAATTACTGAACACTATGTAGATCCATACACAATGTTGCATTTTGTCATCTTTTAACAAATAAACTGTCATTTATTGATATAGAAACATCAACAAATCAGTCATAACATCACATCATTTAAACTAAATTAACAGTTACTTCGGTATTTTGTTATTTATTACCACTGCGTCGATGCCTCTGCTGGTGGAATGTTATTCCCTGAGGTTATTCACCAACCCAGTAGCCAGTACTTCGGTGCTGGTCTGAAAACCTATTTTATTTGGAAACATGAAATATCTAAATTCAACAAAATTTTATTTAAAACTAAGGAGTATCTCCCTCCCGCAAAGCTCTGTCCTTCGCTAAATTTTGGCTTTACTATTTAGACCCTTTTGGTAATTTGTTCTCTATCAGCTTTAACACGTATTTCGGTATTTGGATTTCCAAATGTTTTGATTTGATCTGCACTGATGAGACATAAGTTGTCGAAATGTGCATATGTTGAAACTAAATTAACAGTTACTTTGGTATTTTGTTAATTATTAACCCCGTCAAGAAGGTCAGGTGGGGACATATATATTGAATCCACCCTATGTACCATGCAAAATTGTTGAAAACAGGTTGCACTTAACATCTTGGAAAAGGCACTCATTTTAAAAACATGTCTATATACTACTAGTACTCACAAATATAAGATCTTTGATAACTTTTTTCAATCTTTTAAACTTCCTGTAATACTGTTTCTGTGCAACAGACCTGGCAGAAACTCCACCTAGTCTATTTTGAAAAAGAGAAAAAACATAAATAAAAGGCCCATTCTAATGAACAATGAAGAATTCTTCTTCTTCTTCTTCATAGACTTTATAAAAATTTTACTTGAAATAGCATATGAAGATAAATACTATATACCTGTACTGCATTATGTAAAGAAACTCATTTAATGGTAATAAATACACACTATTATATGTCAGATACATGTAATCAAAATAGCTACATTTAAAACCATGACCAGTGGGTAATAAATAAGTTTAGCTGTTTCAGTTTGCCTCTATTTGCTTGTCAAACAATCAAAGTATTATCATTAAACATATAAAGTTATATATATAGAATAATATCATATTATCCAACCTCTAGTAAATTCCCGAAACGCACTGTATATATTCCATATGGAATGACTAAAAGATATACTGCCAGTGGCAACCATTACACAATTCAATGTCACCATGGTTTTTGTTTTCACAAGTTTTTTTTATATGTTTACTGGACTATCAGTAGGATTACACAGTATGTCATGTATGTTAGTGACCTAATATGGTATATACATTGACAGTTTTGACACGGTCAATAGTAAATTTGTTTTGTTGTTGAAATATGATCTCGTCCAATATAAAATTTGCTGACCATGTATGCTAAATTAGGTCATTAAGAGACTGTGTAATAGTTTCTTTATACCACCATTAGGAAATACAAGTATTACGAATTTCATAAATTTTTGACAGGTGTCTTCTTTAGGGCTGTTCCAGAATTAATTGTATAGGGGGGTCGGAAGGCACTTTTATTAAAATTGGATGGGTGGTGGTCATTTCAGCCCCTTTCTGTATAAAGTAAATGGAAAAAATCAATTAAAATTTTATGCATGGTGGGCCAAAATAAAAAGTGCCTTCCGACCCCCTATACAATTAAATCTGGAATAGCCATTACGTGTATTTAATCAAATTTTGAACCAAAACATTTTAATGGATAAAATCAGAGAATTTTGAAAATCTGACACAAAATCAAAAATTTGACGAGTGATGCACCTTAGGACTGTGATACCCTTACCTTGAATGCTGCTGTTGTAGTATACTGCCATGTACCTGTCCCCCGATCTAAACAGAAAATTTCAACAATTATTATGTGTGCATTTTTTATTATAAAACATAAATTGATTAAATGTTTACTAATAATTTATATAATATATGTTCAATATCTATATAATCAAAGACAAAAGCTACATACGAAATCTATTCAGAAGTATTTCAATTGAAGTTTCATATGTAAGAAGGCTTGATATCATAGTCAACGGAAATTAAGTCCTTAGCTAGGTGTCAGTAACTGTAAGCATTTGCCAGGAGTCAAGGACAGTACCTACATGTACATGTATTCTCCTCATGTTTTATGTACATTGTACTTCATCGTAAAGGTACTCATCTTAATAAGTTGGACTTTTTTCTAGTTTCATTTTTACTGCGAGTCTTTTATTTTTAGCCATTCATCACACATAGGGGAGGGTTTGGATCCAACAAAACGAGTTCCACCACATTTTTTGTGCCTGTCCAAAGACAGGAATATGTTGGTCATTGGCTAATGTTCTTGTCTCCTTATAAAATTTAGTTTCTTGATATTCGGGTTATTGGATGTGGTTTATTTCCATTAATTTATTCACTTTTTTTACTTTTTGGGGCCATTTAGGACTTGCTATATGGTGTGAGGTTCCTCACTATGTTGAAGACCATACGGTGACCCAAAGCTGCTTTGTTTTGGGTAGTTTTAAGCTGGAGATGGGATGTTGTCTCCTTGACAGTTACCCCATTTCCTTTCTTTTTCATATGTATATTACAAGCAAAGGTGATTAAAAATATGACTGGACAATTGCAAGATACCAACACATGATGAAATGGGATGATGAATTGCATTTATATGAGGCTCTGTACAATATACATGTATAATTATAGCCATTCAGCTGTAAAAGAGAAACATTCAGATATTTCAACCTACAGAGGGTTGTTTCGTAAGGGTTAAGAGATGTCTGGAAGTTCCATGTCAGTAGAGGGACTTCATCATTTTATTGTACATGTATTTTAAAAAAGTGTGGATCGTATTGCAAGGCAATACAAAAGTCCCCTCAAGGTGTAATAATTATACCAGCAAAAATAGTTAAAGAAGAACAGTTTTCTAGGCACAAGGTCCATAACTCTGTCAAAAATCAATGGACCCAACCCATACTCAAACTTGATCTAAACCCATAGTGGTTGACTAACAATGCAAATATTAGCTTAATATCTGAAACGGTTTAGAAAAAAAAGTCAGGAAAACCTATATTTTACCAAAAAGTCCAAGGCCCATAACTCCATCAAATATAAATGCAATATAACCAAACTCAAACTTGATCAGTAACTCATAGTGGTAGACTTAAATAGCAAATATTAGCTTAATAGCTGAAACGGTTTAGAAAAAAAGTCCAGAAAATCTATATTTTACAAAAATTTTCCATGTGAAAGGCCCATAACTCAGTGCAAAATCAAAGGACTGGAACCAAACTCAAAACTTAATCTGTAACTCATATTGGTAGACTCACATAGCAAATCTTAGCTTCATATCTGGAACGGTTTATATAAAATGTCCAGAAAACCTATATTATACCAAAATTTTCTAAGTCAAAGGCCCATAACTCCGTCAAAAACCAATGAACCGAAACCAAACTCGAGCTTAATCTGTAACTCATAGTGGTAGACTCACATAGCAAATATTAGCTTCATACCTGGAACAATTTAGAAAAAAAGTCCGGAAAACCTATATTTTACCAAAAATTTTCTAAGTCAAAGGCCCATAACTCTGTCCAAAACCAATTAACCAGAACCAAACTCGAACTTCAATTACTTGATCTGTAACTCATGGTGGTAGACTTACATACCAAATATTAGATAAATATCTTATAAAGTATGGGAAAAAAGTCCGGAAGACTGACAATGACTGACGGACTGATGGAGTGCAAAGCTAAAGTCCCCTTCGGCGAGGCCGATAGGGGACTAAAAATTCACTTATTGGACACCAAGTTATCATTAAATGGATCAGATCTTGTCAATGACACTGCCAGATATTTTCGCACATACTTTATGACATTCAGGGATGTTGCAATAAGAAAAGGGTTGCATATGCTATATTGTATCAGTTAAATTATCTTGGCATGCCAGCTTTGCCATTTCTAATGATTGAGTTGAACATATAATTCACTATATAGGAGTTTCCGCAAATCCAATTAATGACGTCCCAAAATCTAATTTACTAGTACATATGCAAATGAGCATTTTTGGTTGGCAAAGCCAAAGAATTATCACTATATACATGTAGCATTGAGATAGAATTTTTAATCTTTGATAATTGTTTCATTATATGCACGATTTTGGATCTGTAAAATGCATGTTAAACATTGAGATATTCATATTTTTTCTACCGATTTACTTTTTAATTTAAATATACAAATATTTTTTCATGTGAATTTCAAAAATGTGAAAGTTTCAAAAAATTATATTGTTTACAAAATACACTAATTCTATTTATATTAAAAATAAAAACATGGAAAAAGATGAAAATTTTTACATCCTGTAAAAGTATAAACATTCCATAATTGGGATCAAAAAGAATTATCCATTTATCTTAAAAAACAAATTCTCACCAGTTAATTAAAAATGACATTTTTATAACCCTAATCAGTGACTACGATTTCTTGCTAATCAAAGGTAATTTTTAAAGCTTGTGACGTCACGGCGGAAACTCCGATATGTAAAATTATTATTTTTCAACAGATATACAACATGTACCTGAAGGCTGTGGGTAACATGCCTATAGATTTGGTGAAATCTTACTATTAAGGAGCTATAAGGGGTCAAAGGGGGCCAACATTACAATTTTTCAAAAAAATATTTTCATCAGATTTCGATGTTTTTTTCTAATTCTGCTTAAGATTTAAGTTATGCTGACAGATTGGACATACATGTACCTCTTTCAATATAAATTTTCCAAGATGCATGTATATCATGTACACGTATATGGGGTCATCAGGCCTAAAAAGAATTAGTTGTGTTTTCTCTTATGGTCCTCTGAAAAATTTGGGTTGGTAGGTCAGATTTATTTTTTATTTTTTTATTTATTTTTTTTTTTTTCTTCAGATCGATTTCTTTGTGATTTTGAGGATTCCCGTCACTAATTCAGGGTGACCAGGAAAATATACCATTTCCGTTTCCGAACATACTGTAACCGGAAGTCAAAAACAATGGAACAAAAACAAATGTTGTTGTCTTTTCTCTTTGATTTTGATGAGTAAAAAACAATGGAACAAAAACAAATGTTGTTGTCTTTTCTCTTCGATTTTTATGAGAAGATATAAGACATAATTTGATCAATTACTGCACTCAGATATGAACAATATCTAATGTAATCGTCATATCACTCTTAAAATCGGCAAAGTTTTACAAACGGGAACAAAAACGTGGTCGGTTGGGCATCGACACTTTTTATTTTTTTAGAAGTTGGAATAAAAAAGTTTGAGTCGGGGGGTCTGGACTAGGGTCGGTCGGCCAACCGGAAACACAACTATTTTTTTTAGGCCTCATATCCATACTGCAATTTGATTTTTCTTTGGTTATCAATGGGATTTTTTTCTTGGGATTACTCTTGAAGCAAACTTTCAGTAGTGGGTAGCGGAATTTCCGAAGCTCTAACTGTTTTTGAACTATAACAGGTGAAAAGGGCTAAAATTGCACTTTTTTTTTAATTCTTATTTTTGGATTTTAGTTACATGTACATGATGTAGGTTTGTTTCTTAGGATTCCTCTCAACAAACTACTAAGCCTTCAATATTATTCTGACAGTTTTAGTATAGATCTAAATATTTATATTCTATTTGAAAAATAAATATTTTCAGTTAATTTCAGATCGAAATATATAAAACTACATTTTATCTTACATTTATTGTTATTTTTTATTTAAACAAGTGTGGACCCAAATAGATGTCTCGCCCGTCCCTACTTGGTCACAAAATTGATGTGAAAACTTAATAAACTGCCTAAATCAGAAAACTTAACATGTTCGCTAGACTGTAAAATTAGATTAACTGACAAAAGCAATATAGCATCCTGTCATGTATCACCCAAAACCAAAATGCCAAAAAATCAGCGACATGCCACTGATAGATACTGAGAAACCATTCATGTTCACTAGACCATGAAAATAAGGTCAAGGACTAAAACAAAATAGCAGGTTGTCACCTTCCATCTAAGACAAACCCACATACCAAATATTATTGACCTTACATTAATACATACTAGGAAACTTAACATGATCACTGGACCATGAAATTGAGGTCACAGACAAAAACTATATAGCAGACTGTCATGTACTACTCAAGACCAACATATATACAAAATGTCATTGACCTACCACTTATAGTTACTGAGAAAATGGCCTAATCATAAAAACTTTACATGCTCACTAGACTGTGAAATTGAGGTCAAGGACAAAAGCCATATGACAGACTGTCATGTACTACAAATGTACCTAAGACCAACCTACATACCATTTATCATTGAGCTACCACTTACACTTGCTGAGAAACTAAACTAAGCATGTTCTAGAACCGTGAAATTGAGGTCACAGACAAAAGCCATATAGCAGACCGTCATGTACTACTAAGACCAACCTATATACCAAATATCATTGACCTATTACTTATAGTTACTGAGAAAAAGACCTAATCATAAAAACTTAACATGCTCACTAGACCATGAAATTAAGGTCAAGGACAAAAGCCATGACAGATTGTCAAGACCAAACTACATACCACATATCATTGACCTACCACTTATAGTTACTGAGAAAATAAACTAAGCACAAAAACTAAACATGTTCATTGGACCGTGAAATTGAGGTCAAGGACAAAAGATATATGAAAGACTGTCATGTACTACCCTAGACCAACCCATATACCAAGTATCATTGAGCTACCACTTGTAGTTACTGAGAAACTGACCTAATCACAAAAACTTAACATGCTCACTAGACCATGAAATTGAGGTAAAGGACAAAAGCCATATGACAGACTGTCATGTACTACCCAAGACCAACCCAAATATCATTGACCTACCACTTGTAGTTGCTGAGAAACTGACCTAATCACAAAAACTTAACATCAAAGTTTACGCCGTCGCCGTCATACTTTGCACGCATATGTCTTGCTTTCCGCGACCTTTGTTGTGGGCGAGACAAAAATGCTAAAAATTTATGCTAATTGGTATAACAAGTAAATGCAAGATGAGAACCATAGGTCATAATGTACAAAATTGACCCATTTCCAGTTTTACATGATTTATCTCCCCTCTCACTTCCGGTTTCAAAACTGCGGCTATCGTGTAGAAAGCAATAAAGGAGGATATTCATAATGTTTTATTTTTCTGCCTTTATTACCACTTCGCTGTTAATAAAGAATTATGTAAAAATATTTTANAAATCTACTTTCAATCATGCTTGTGTATTGCATCTACTGCGCCTCTGCATGTCTTGCTGTTGCAATGAAAATAATTTGTGGTCTTACATGTGAGATGGTGAAATAAATCGTTTTGGTCATATAAAAGGAATTATTTATATTTTCATTTAATATTCAACATTTTACCATCAAACACCAAACATTACAGAATTATTTTAGGTATGTCCAGTGTCACCTGGAAATCGATGTGTATTCCAATAAAAGTTATCTTTCGTAAGTCTTTAAAAAAAAATGCTGAAACAAAATACAAAATTTTAGGAATAAAAATAAGATACAACAATAAAATATGATTTTAAAAGTTTAATAAATGTGAATGCATATATAACTGCCTCAAGTTCTATGCGTTTTAGCATTTTAGCGGTAATTTTATTTATTTCAAAAAATACATTTCAGTTTGAATAAACATCGCAAAAATGTTAATCTGACCCCCTGCTATGTGTACACGTGTCGGAAGGTGCTCAGGTAAGTTTGTCAGGTCACCTGTGCTGTGTAATACGATGAAAACAAGTGCCGATTTTCAGTTACACAAATAGAAGAAACTGCGGCTAATAGCCGCAGTTTTGTAGTTCGATGATCGTCCACCAGGCGGCGCTTTAGTAATTGGAAAGTCGTCAATTATCACGACGTAGTACATGAATTGCTGCAAGATCAAAGAATTTTTAACAAGTGAAAAAAGTTTTAATATAAATTTTCTCAAGGAGTAGATATGTATTCAAGCATTGCCTCTTACAATTTTAATGTAATTACACTGTTTCATTATTTTTTATGTATTATATTCTGATAGTCTGATAGATCAAAGAATAATTAATCTATAATTACTTAGTTATAAAACAGTAATTAATTGATGGTGGTATACATGTACATGTATAGTTTAAAAATCATCATGTATGCCATATTTCCTTATAATTGACCCTCAGCGTTTCTGGATAAGGGGGAGATAACTCCATCAGACTTGTATAGGCTCTATTAGTTATAATGAAACAAATCAGTTATATGTTGATAATATATGAATAAATGAAATAAAACTAATAAAATGCCTTTGAATCTATTACTGTCACAGATAATCAATTTACATACATGTTTTACCTAAGTGAATAAACATCCTGTACCTTACAGGTGTGTTAATTAGAACTGTAGAGAAGATTGCCCTTGATTTCTTTCAAGTACTCCAATTATAACTCTCAAAACAGATGTATCAAGATATTTCTACAAACATAAAATTATCTTTAGTTAACATTCAGATTGTACCAAAAAGAAAAAAAACACTGAACAGTTACAAACATGTTATATATTAAAGGAGAGAAAAAATAAAAAAGAAGAGGAAATAAAAAAAATTCTTTGTATTTTTTATGTTGTTTTCCTACAGTTTTGAACTATAAAAAATTGAAATATTTAAATTTGAGACATGATAACAGGATTCATCTTTTTCACAAGATATTTTTTTTCTCCACTTTGAAAAAAAAACAACTTTTTCGTCATGACACATGAAATATTGTTTTTCCCATTACATGCATTTTTATATAATGAAATAAATTCTGAAAGAAAATTAACTTTGTCACGAACTTGAGGTTAAAAATAAAAGCAAAAACAAAAACAAAACAAAAAATTAAAGATTAAAAAAGGAAACCTTGATCAACATTTCCTTTCATATTTTCAAGTTTTTGTTTATGGACATTTTTTTTACAGAATTTTAAAACATTACTATTTTCTTATATGATAATTTTTTGCTTTTTGTTTTTGTTTGTTTTGTTGTTGTTTTTGTTTGTTATGTTTACATATACATGTATTCAATATGACTTAAATAAAAAGAAAAGAAACATGTTCCACCTGTGCCTTTGCAAATATTATATTCATTTCTTTTTCGGTTGTTGACCTTTTCTTTTGGCCAATCGAGTGCACCGTTTGAGTGGTATTTAAACGCAATCAGCGGGTCTTCTCAAATCGAGTCTCGCTACATACACATACACACGTACAGTTTATTCGGCATGTCAGAAGAACATATGGACACAGCTTCTCAAAATGGAGACCATCCTGAAGATATTTCTTACGCTGACCGTGTAAGCCTGATTAGCGCTGCTGTAAATTCAGCTCTAGACAAACAAAGACAGTTGTTTGTGGATGAATTGGACTTAAAGTTAGGCAAAACCGCCAAAACATCCATTAAAGCCGCTGACAACTTTGTTTTCCAGAAAGAGGGCAACAAAATTCAGCATAAATTCAACTGTGAAAGAGCTATGAAGCTTTCAGAAATATTGTGTTTTGTACAGTCAAACTGCCGCGCAGAACCGCATGCAGAACATTTGCTTTGCGCAGAGATTGATGAAGTCAAGCAAAGAAACAAACTTATCAAAATTGCAGATAGACACGGTTGGGTTACTGTCCGTGAATATACTCTGCACCCTCTTGCTGATAACAATGACGATGCTACAAAACTCCGCGCAGCCATTGCAAGGGCTTCCAGAAAACGTTGAAACAACAAGCCGTACGACAGGAGAACTCAACCTGCTTCAACATCAACAGGACCAGCTTCTCGTTCAAACCAGCTTTTTCGTGGCAAACAAGGTTTCAACAACACTACAACCTTCACACCAGGATCTTGTTTCATCTGCCATTTGCCAGGGCATTTTGCAAAACACTGCCCGTACGTATACGCTAACCGCCAGTTCACACCAAGATCAGCGCCCAGTGCAACAGAGACCCGTCAAGTCGAGTTCACCCAGTCTTCCAAGCAGTAAAAGTTTTGCCAATGATGAAGTTGAGTATGTTAATTCTTCTAATAAAGATTACATTCATAAGCAAGGGTCTTATGTTGTAAAAGGTGGTTTAAGAAAAAATTTAGATTTTTGGAAAAATGATTTAAAAGTTAACAAATATATTTCAGATATTGTTGAATTTGGCTTTAAGATTCCGTTTTTGCAAGAGCCACCCGCAGTCCTTCTAAAAAACAATTTGTCTGCCAAAACACACTCAGACTTTGTTTATTCAGCTATCAACGAGTTGCTTGTAGCAGGTTGTATAGAAGAATCTAAAACCAAGCCACACTGCGTTAATCCTCTTACTGTATCGGTAAATAGTTTGGGGAAATCAAGGCTCATTTTGGACCTAAGGCATGTTAATTGTTATGTTGAAAAGCTTAAAGTAAAATTTGAAGGAAGCAAACACGCTCTTGATTATGCTAAAAAGGGGGACAAAATGTTCAAATTCGATTTAAAATCCAGGTATTTTCACGTCGAAATTCATCCAGATTTTAAAAAATATTTAGGTTTTTCTTGGAAAATGAATAATGAGACCAAATTTTTCGTTTTTGCAGTGCTTCCTTTTGGTTTAAGTGTAGCTGGTTGGGTTTTCACCAAGTTATTGTGACCTCTTGTAAAACGTTGGAGGTCTTTAGGTATATTTGGACGACGGCTGGGGTTCACATAGTCCCGAAAAAAGCGCGATGGTTAGCAAAAGTGTGAAAAATGATCTTCAAAAAGCAGGTTTTGTTATAAACAATGATAAAAGCATCTGGGAGCCAGTGTCCAGGCTTGAATGGTTAGGGGTTATTTGGGATCTAGAGGCTGGCTTATAGTTCAAATCCCAGTTAGAAAAATTACAAACCTCAAAAATTCTATTCGCAGTTTGAGGGATTGTAAAGGCCAGGTGTCAGCAAGGGCGCTTGCACGTATCATTGGTAGGATTATATCAATGTCTTTTGCCCTGGGTAATATTTGTCAAATCATGTCAAGAAATATGCATTCACCAATTCTGAATAGACTATCTAGGGACAGCCTCGTACAACTCGGTATTGCAGGAATTGAAATTCTGGTTTAATAATATTGATAGATTGCCCTTCAGAAACTTGGCACCAATTGACAGAATATCCGATAGAATTGTTTTTACAGATGCTAGCTTGTTTGCAGGGGCTGCTGTAATGCTCGAGTCTATAAGCCAAGTTGTTCATTGTATGTTTACTGCGCAGGAAATTAATTAAAGTTCAACTTTCAGAGAACTGAAAGCAGTACAATTTGCCATTGATAGTTTTAAAAGTCTCCTTGCAGGAAGATTCGTCAAACTTTATCCGACAATCAAAATGTGGTAAGAATCATAAGCGTAGGCAGTATGATTAAAAATTTACAAGAAATTGCTGTTAATATTTTCAAACAGTGTATGGATTTTAATATTATTTTACAAGTAGCTTGGATTCCAAGATCCCTAAATGTTACTGCAGATTCTTACAGTAAAATATTCGATTTTGACGACTGGTCAGTTAGCAACACCATGTTTAGATTTTTCGACAAAAAATGGGAACCCCATACTTTTGATAGCTTTGCCGATAACACGAATAACAAATGTAATAAATTCAATTCTCAGTTTTGGGTACCAAATACCTCAGGTGTTGACGCTTTTGCATATGATTGGAGCATTGAAAACAACTGGCTCGTACCACCTGTACATTTTGTCACACGAGTAGTAAACATATGTTGCAATGCAAAGCTAAAGGTACTTTAGTAATCCCTAAATGGAAATCTGCTTTGTTTTGGCCAAGCTTAATTTCAATAAATGGTCACTTCCAACATTTCGTTGCAGATTATGTTGAGTACGTTAAACCAAAACATTTTTTCACACGTGGTTCCGACAAGGAAAGTGTGTTCGCAAAATCGCCGTTTAACAGTAACGTGTTGGTTTTGCGTTTAATATGTTAATATGCGTAGGTGCGCATTCTGTTAAAAAAAAAATCGAGTGAAATTTAGCGGTGCTGTTGGTGTGTTTGATTTTATTAGCTGACAGAAATTTTCACAAATATTTCTGTTATGATTACTCCTTCGATTACGTTCGAAAATTTACGGCACTGGTATTTATATTATGCTCCTTTTTTATTCAGCTTTGGTGCGTTGTTGTGGACTTGATATCCGGGTAGCTGTTTAAAAAAAAAAGTGCTAATGATACTCGTTTGTATTATTTTTATATGTTATGATTATTTTCTTTGCATTGGTGCGCTTTCTATCTTGGATACAATATCTTTATACATGCGTTGGTGCGCATTTGACCTTGGATATATTATTACTATGTGCGTTGGTGCACATTTTACGGTTTTATTAATTCCAGGTCGACGCTCATAGATGAAAACTGTGGTTTAACTTTAACTTTGAATTTTAATACAAAACATATTCTTAGTCGTACATTATTTTTCAGAATTTGTTTAAACACAACTCATGGAGGAAGATTCGTAGTTTGGAAGTACATCCTTCACTTAGACAAATAGAGATGCAGCATCTTTGGTTCCTACTTTAGTTTTGGCCAGCAAAGCGGAAAACACAAACAAGAAATACAGTGCGTATTTTCAAAAATTTGTCGCTTGGTGCAGTTCACACAATTTTTCTTCTTTGCCAGCAGATCACATCTCCGTATCGTTATATATCAGTTGTCTTGTTCAACAAAGAGTGTCAACATCAGTTTTAGATTCTCACTTCTATGGAATAAACCGGGCGCACAAAATTTCATTATTTGATAATCCTTGTGATCATGATTTAGTGAAAATGTCTTACGAAGGAGCTAAACATTTACTCAGTAAACCAACAAATAAGAAGGAGCTGACCACTAAGGAAATGCTTTCAGATATTGTTGATCTTTTTGGAAAAGATCTGAATAATTTATCAAATTTAAGGATTTGCTCTTTGTGTCTCTTGGGATTTTCAGGCTTTTTTAGATACCGGTACAGTGAATTGTCAGAACTCAAAATGTATGATATTGTTTTTCATGATTCTGTACATATTCGTCATAGTAAAACTGACATTTATAGACGAGGTAAATTCCGTAATTATTTCTAAAACGGGTAATAAATTATGTCCTGATTTTTGGTTAAGAAAATACATGGAAGCAGCTCATCTAACGTCAGGGTCGGACGAATATATTTTTACTTCCATTCAGTTCTGTAAGAAAGCAAATCTTTATAGGCTTATCAATAAAGGAACTCCCCTTTCTTACACCAGAGCACGCGAAATTCTGTTAGACGCACTCAAAGCCATAGGGGTAGACAGTTCAAAATTTTCCTTACACAGTTTGAGAAGCGGTGGAGTTTCAGCTGAAGCAGGGAATAATATTCCCGACAGACTTTTGCGTGCTCATGGGAGGTGGGCATCGGATAAGTCGAAAGACGGATACATAAGTGATTCCTTGCAACACAAATTGCTCGTTTCCAGGAATTTATATCTGTAACACCCCCCTTTTTGTCTTTGTTCATTCGAAATTGTAGCGAGTCACTCATTCCTATACATGTCTTCTAGTTATTCTTATGAACGTATAGCAAAGAAACCATTTATTTTCGGACGGACACAGTGAAGGGAGAAAATAAATTCATTTCTTTTTCGGTCGTTGACCTTTTCTTTTGGCCAATCGAGTGCACTGTTTGAGTGGTATTTAAACGCAATCGGCGGGTTTTCTCATATCGAGTCTCGCTACATACACACGTACAGTTTATTTTTTATTAATATTTCATTTTTGTTATTAAATTTCGGTGCTGCTTTCACGTATTTCAAGGTCAACCTATTGTATTACTTCTTGGGCCCAAGTTACTTTTCG
Source organism: Modiolus philippinarum (assembly GCA_002080025.1). Taxonomy (NCBI): domain Eukaryota; kingdom Metazoa; phylum Mollusca; class Bivalvia; order Mytilida; family Modiolidae; genus Modiolus; species Modiolus philippinarum. The sequence goes on from MJUU01041211.1 coordinate 35,030, forward strand.
TGTATATGTAGCATTCATGTTGTTTTTTTATTATTTTTTTGTATTATGATGTGAAGTTATGATTAAAAAATTGTAGCAAGTCGCTCATTCCTATACATGTCTTCTAGTTATTCTTATGAACGTATAGCAAAGAAAACATTTATTTTCGGACGAACACAGTGAAGGGAGAAAATAAGTGTATTGCTTGCATGTCATTTGTGCACCTTGTGATCAACACTTGCATGAAACCAATGAAACAATTTATTAGGTTTCATAGGAATCTATGATCTGAGCATGTTATGTAAACTTTATTCTTTAATGTAGCAACAATGCATTATGCCTCTAGACCGGTCGCTTCAAAAGATGTTTGGCCAGGTGAATTTAATTACGGTGATCAGAATATCAACAGGTAGTATGCATGTCACTAAAAACAATAAACATATAATTAATTATACAAGACATATATTCAAATCTGAGGCCTACAATATACTTATTAATTAGTAATTGAATTTCAGTGTCTAATCATATTACAGGTAAACAACTGACAGGCGTCCCATTACAGGTAAATAAAGAAAATCACCTTCAATTATCATCAAGATAAAAAGAATTTGGTTGAACAACTAAACTAGAAGCTTGTAAATTAATATTAAAGTGTGCAGATTTACCATAGTTCACAATGGAAGAAAGACCCTCTTACAAGCCTGTTGGAGTTATCGAACCTGATATTCCGCTACAGGCGCGAAACGCTGATATGGTCAATTAAATTCAAAAGTTAATCTGACATAATTATGTTATAATTATGTAAATATATATCATATCCATAGATACATCATTAAGCATCATATATTACCTGTGATTACAAAAATGTATCATAGCAAAATGGCCCTTTTTCAGGCTTGAAACAATGAAGGCGTAATAATCTGAGGCAAAATTACCTGATTTCATTTAATGATAAGTAACACATCCTGAAACTTCAATGTGTGGGGCTTAATATTTCAACTTGAATGAAATAATGATTTTCAGATTCCTGTGGTGGGAGGAAGTGAATATTTCATTCACTCACAAAAACAGCCACCTTTCTCATAAAAAAAATGTCAGTCCCTGCCAAGAAGAGAGAGAGGGACAGTGACATTGCGCATATGCAGAAAGTAAATTCACAGTTACCTCGGTATTTAGTTATTCTTACATAACAAGTGCCTGTGCTCACAACTCAGCAAATGAAGACCATGCAGAAAAGGTCTAGAAGAGGTCTGAAAGTGTAAATATCTAGAATGACATCATACTTTTCCTGACAGCAAACTTATTTGATGTGATGATTTGTGACTGCTCTGTTTGTATAAATTCGCTTGGTACTGCATCAGGAAGGCTGAGTCTTCACTAAATAGCTGTTTATTTTCATGTGCCATGGTTCAATAATTTGTTTTCATTGAAATTGACATCAAATCGCTCATGCGTTTTAATTTGATCTATATCAAACTGACGCTTGGAAAAAATAGGTCCCACAATCCCGATGACTGATACAACGGCAGTAGAATACCGAAGGAAAGGGAAGCGAAGACCACAAAGATCAAAATCCAAAGACATGACAAAAACGACAACAAAGAAAAACAAAGACAAAACGAGGACGTGAGACAGGTACAATGCACGGAAATAAAAAGACGACAGTAAAAACTAAGGCACTCATAGTGTGAATCGGGAGTGACATCAGGTGCTCCGGAAGGGTAAGCATGTCCTGCTTCGCTAGCGGCACCCGTCACCCTATCAGTGAGTCAATCCAGGGCTGAGACAAAACCGGTTATGTCAAATCCGTGAAGACGTGAAATCTAGCTGACAGTGTCCGTTTTGATTTGGGACACAGACACGTCCTATCTGTCAATAATATCATGATGACGGCCATAACATTTCTGAAGGGATGAAAGCAACAAAGGCTGAACAAATCCCTTACTAAGCAACCTTTCGACAGTGTTTTTGCTCTATTCAAAAAATCACTGTATAAACTACATGCGCGACAGTAACGAATCAACTGTGAAATGTACACTCCATAGGTACGACATTGGTCACTTTAGTGAATTGAGCTATATCAGAAGTTAGGAACACATTGTTTACACAGCATTGATTTCTTTCTGAAAGATAAGACATAATTTTCGACTAGTATGCGATTTTTCTTCAGATAGTCCAAAAAAAAAAAGAAATCCAAGTTAGAAAAATCACATTTTATGCAAGCAAAACACCGACAGTAATATGAAAAACCTCTTTTTGCATCCTCATTTATCAAGGATATGTACATTTCCCTGCCTGATGGGTAAAAATGTCCACCAATTTCTCTATAATATGAACTTTCCCGTTAAAGATATAGCTAACTCAGTCGTTTCACAAAGGTTTTTAACGGTCAAATGCATGCCGATTAGTAATGGTTCGAAATTCAAACTAATTGGCAAAACTTTCATGAAAAAAAAACTGTTTTAATGAACTGAACAGATGTAAAGCGCAAAGTCTTTGTAGAGCTTAACAAATCTGTTCAGATGTGTAAAATCAGATCATTTTTCAAATTTCATTTTATTTTTCAAACATGGCCGATAGACAATACCGATACTCTCTTAACATAATGAGAATCGAAACGGATAGAAACACACGAATGACTATTTTGTCACAGAAACTGTCTACAACAGTTGAGTATGGAGACTGGAGTCTGTTTCTCCTGCAGTGTGGAGTCCATAAAAAGACTACCTGTGCGAAAGCTTTATACCGTCTAAGTAGTGAAATAACGACAACTTGCCATACTGGCCTTTTTCAAGGAGAAATCCTGTGTGAGACCTAAATCTAGGGCTCTGGGATACAAATAAATTGCGATATCGTTAGATTCAGACGAACATTTTTGAACATAGGTACGTCTTATCGCCCGTCATTCCATCCGTTCGTCCTTACGAACATCCTTAAATTTCGTCAAGTATTTACTCAGCTAGTGTATGCAGTAATGATCTGATATTTGTTCTGAAGCTTTGGTATGATAAGTTGTAGTGTTAACTGTAACCCCCCTTTTCAATGGTGAATAAAAGGATATGGAGTAAATGCACATGAGACAAAGTCTCTACAAATACATGGTAAAAAACAAGCAAAGGAACAACGCTTTTATTGTTGTTCTTGATCTTGAAGTCACCATGAGGCCTTCAACAATGAGCTTACTCTCTGGCGATTGCATATTACGTTAGTTATTAAAAAAAGATAGTTCTGAATAAAGACATGTCACCAAGGAAAATAAGCTGGATCGCATCAAAGACTCTGTTTGCGAAGATAACACACCAATCCAATTATCCCAAAAGAGGCTGCAACACCCGACTGAAAAGGAAAAAAACGTGACAACTTTGCAAGGGCAGACTCTGGAAGGAAAGACTTTGCTAGAGACATACCAGGATACCCAATGGCAAGACGACGCCAACCAACCGATCGGAGGGGGAGGGATATCAGGTGATCGAACCTTCAGGGAGCTTCGTAAAATTTCTAAGGAGGAAGGGGTGGTGGGATACAGTTACAATGATACGGATGATTTGGCGAGGTTCATCGAGTCGTCAATCGGCCATTTCAATGGGAAATTCTGCGTGAGACCCAAATCCCCTGCTCTGGGACATAAATGAGTCGTACATTCGTCAGATCGGCAAAAAAGTGGTCGCGGGGAGACCAAAATCATTTTTTTCTGATTAAGGAAAGCCAGATTAGAAAAAGGACATTTGAGACACGGAGGATCCGTCTTACCAAAATAGATTAAACAAATTTGGATCTCAAATAAATCATGGATGTTGAATCGCAAAAGATGGACATGCATGTGCGATTGCTCGGTCCGAAATGGGAAGAGCGCTATGAAGAGGGAGAAAGGGGAAGCGAGACTCGAGCCTGTTCTGAGGTGTCGCAATCTGCCTTGGGAAATACTAGTATTCAAGGTGACAGACGTCCGGGAGTCGAAAGGTTAGTATGGGATGGACAGGATTCTGACGCTGGGGGATAAAGGGAAGAACACAAAGGTCTAGATGTGCAGTAGGAGGGTCATGGAGATGGACTAAATACCGTGGAGCAGGTGGCACTTGCTTAAGAAAGACTACTATTGGATCAGAGGGCAAAGGAGAGCGGTCATGAATACTTTGACTTTGAAATGGAGATCTAGGGTGTGGAAGCTAATATTTTCCGTTGGGGGTAAACTCATCGAAAAAAATATTGGGGTTCGAGGAGATGGAATACGGGATGGGTGGTCAACTTAGGCTAAGGTCTTCACTAAATGGGGTCGAAGGCTTGCGAGCGTAGATGACCCTTTTTAATGATTAAAAAGTTTTGACTAATTACACGATATCTTTTTCTTCCTGACGACTCGGCGTGAAATTGAAGTTAGGAGCAAGGTACTGGTTGTACAGGGGTAGGCTAAGAATCCGATTGGGATTGATGCCACAACACCCCCACCAGTCAGAGAGAGCAGACCCTATGGTATCACTAGTCAGCAGTAGACGTCACACGGAACAAAAACCCAGGACGATGAAGACGACATTTTTCACACGGTTTTTAATCTTCAACGCATGCTGATATCTCCGGATCTCTGTGGTGAACTCCTCTTCCGTACACGCAACGCGACTGGCATCTACTTCGTCATACTTTTATCTATAGGAGCATACCTAGCAGGGAGATGTTCTTGAAGGACTATTGAGACCTATGATCAATCATGGAAATGTTGACCACGCTTCAGGTACAGCCCTTACCTTGGATGATGCGAGCATTGGATGGTTTGAGGTAGAGACCTTTGCCACTTGTTTTTTTTTGTTTGTTTGTTTTGTTTTGTTTTGTTTTTTGTTTTTTTTTTCTCGTACACTATGCTCCAAGTATACCTCAGACCCGATGGCTTTTGAAATGACAGCGGTAGCAAAACCATTTACTAGTAAATTATCCCTCACATGCCTGTTAGGATGGTCTTGGCCCTCGTGGAAAGGGTTCTCATAGCCACCCAGGCTAGTGCAGGTAGGAAACCGACTGCCTTTTGCATATTTTCCTTCAACTTGTAACAGTGTAAAACGGAATGAGTGATTAAATAAAACGTGAAAATTGTACCCCTCTCTGAGTTTGGAGTGGGACAGGTGGATGGTGACAGGACAACCTCTTAAGCTTCTCTCTGCAGACAGATTGCTTTCTTGACCTATCGTCATGTGCAAGCCTATTCTTGATACGTCATTTATTCAAAACTCGCAAAGATGAAAGTGTATGGTGAAGTGCTCTCTACGTAGGTCGAAAGGGCGATCGTCTTGATCGGTAAGATACGTGTGCATGCGATAGATAACCCCTAGGTCACGAGAGGATATGCTAAATTCTTCGGACTTTGGGAGATCTCTATGCTGGGATCGAGGCCTTCGAAATATGCTGGGATCGAGGCCTTCGAAAAGCTGTAGAATTGTATTATTTATTGCATATTATATAAATCAATTGTGACCACCTCAGTCAAACTTTGTATTATATTACTGGTATTCATATGTTCTTCTGTGAACTTTTGTTATTGGCTTTAGAGAAAATAAACTATCTAGAAGTTTGACTGCTGGGAGCATTGTCGTAGCTACCGTTGATGATGTCACTATTCATCATGATGCTTTAAGTGATGATGATGTTGAATATGCGCGCACCCTCCCTGTAGGCGTTGGTGGACCAGTCATGAGGTTATGCCTTATATTTTGTATGATTGCGATCAAATCCCAGCACCTTGTTGATACTGTTGTCGAAGACGAAATCCACCTAATAGCAGTTGGCTTTAGTAAGCGTCGCTGTGAGAGTTGTCTAATTGGAAACGACTATGATCTAATTTTTATGCTTGTCTTTCTTTATCTGTCGCTGAATTACTTAGTTAGTATCATCGATTCTGTACAAGCCGGTGCTCAGAATGATGGTAAACCAGTTTCGTCCACCATCGGGGAGTAGCGAAGGGAATTATTTGCCTAAGGATGTTGGGGATGGAGTAGAAAGTTCTCAGGTTTACCAAGGCTATCTCACAGTCCTTGCCATAGGGCAGCTGCACGGGTGAGTGAAATTGGGTCAAGATTCGGCAACCGGTTCCGAATAAGATGAAGAAAAGCCTTGCTTGGGCTCCGTATTGTCAGCAATATGCTTCAACAATGAGGTGTTCATTTATTTACACGTGGTAAAGTGGAGTCCGGCTACTGGTCTTGGCTTCCACTCTTCAAGTCCCTCCTAGTGCTTCTGATGTAGGTTATCATCAAGATGGAGTAAACCTCGGTGGGGCGGGTGGCAAAAATTACTTGCATATAAATCTTATCAATATCTTAAAATCAGAGCTATGCTCAAGTCTAAAATACCACATTCATCTTTCGAACGTCGGATTTTAATTGCATGATTCGATCGAAGATCAATAGCACAAAGGCTTCGGTGGCGGGAGGTACGTTGCCTGAACATATCCATTTTCAATTGCTCTGAACACATCGATGTCGAAGAGGGGATAGAGATGGAGTCTGATGGATTGATGCCACCATTGCTGAGTAGACACTACATGCTTTTAAAATTTATCCGTAAATCTGTAGTCTGCTTAAATTTACTAGCGCCCGTGCTATGACTGAAGCTGGCATCGTAGTCTACCCCAGGGTAGCGATTAGCGTTGTGGGTCACAAGAATATTTCGTAACCAACAGTTTTCAAAGACGGATTTATTGTGCGTCTCATCATTGCTCCTATCAGTTTTATCCTTATCAGGCCATAATCGAGGCTTCAAGTGTCCGCTTCTGGCTGCCAGTTGCAAGTTGAGTTGAGTGCTCTCGGGCACAGATATTGAGTCGCACTGCCTCATGCAAAATTAACAGTCTTTTCTTATATTACAATGGGTGGTCTTGTACAATCACAGCTTGCTTTCATTATTGGAGTTGTCATGGAGGAATACCAAGAAACCTTACTCAAGACCACTTTGGCCACATTCTTTACCCTTAGCACCGCACTGGCGTCCGCATCGCCCACAAGATAAAGCTCATGCTTGAATCCGTAGACGATCTTATTTCAGTCGGCTGCAAACCACATAGTGTATTTAATTACAGTGTTACACGAAGTCGTAGATGGTGGCGATGCCGCCGCCTCAGATGACATTGTGTAGTCGGACTTACTTCCGCGGGATCTTTTCACACTGCTTCGGAGTCTGCTGGGATCCTTGCTTTGGACCCTGCTGCGGCACGACAATTTATCTACAACATGGTCGAGTTATAACAAGTAGGTCAAGGATCTGTTCATTGACGGTGGCACCGAGTTCTATTCCACCAAAAATGAAGAGCTAGAATCGTACTATGAGGAGAGGACGTTTAAGGTCTCCTCGGTCAACTCAACGAGTATCTATCTCCCCACCCAGGACGACCTCGCCCGTCAGTATTATCCCACCAATCACTACTACAAAAAGATGACTCCTACCGTCGAGAGTCAAAACTAGCACGAGGCCAAAGTCTTTGGAACATCTACATTTGCTATCCATCGATGCAACCGCTGCAGTTTCATGTTTGTGGTAGAATCCGCATCGTCAAAACACACTGTGCTCGAAATAGGAAGTGCTCACCGTGTCCAGGGGACGCAGCAGTCCATCCATCGCCCGAAAGACTTCAACGACCAGGAGATCCAGGATCCTTATTCGAGCCCCAGCTTCAACAGACCAGCCAAAAGATTTGTGCTATCGAGGTCTTGCAGCGGCGAACCAGGGGCGGTATAAAGGAAGTGTACGTAATGAGGATGGGATACTCGGCGTCCTTCGACTCCTGGATCCGACCTACAATACGCTTTATGATTAATCTTTCCGGTCTTTAGAGAGAGAGAGAGAGAGAGAGAGAGAGAGAGAGAGAGAGAGCAGAAAAACTATATGAGGTATCAGGGGAGGGGTACAATGGATTCGACTACTACCTTATTTTCAGTCGGGCCAGGTAGGCTTGGTTTTGTTTGGGTGAATTTGAGCTTTTTCTCTTCTATTGCTTCAGTAGAGGCTAGGTCAGATCCATTACATCCTCAATTTAGCTGTCGCTGGGACTTATCGGTTGTGTGGAATGACCTTATTTTCCTATCGATTTCTTTCATCTTGCTTTCTTGCTTTGCATGCTTCCAGCTCCTGTAAATTCTATAATACAAGCTTTTGGTGACCGGCTAGTCCGCATTAGTCTCCTCCGGTAGATTGTAGCTTGCATGTCCCTGTACTGTAACACTTATGCCTTAAAGTCTTTCATTGCATCCTTCATTTCCGGATAAACCAACTGTCTCGTGGTTTTTCTTGAGGATTTCCCTGTTCGGTAATGCTGTAGTCATTTATCTCGAGATCTTAAAGTATAGAGCGGATGGCGACAGGTCGTCTTCATCAAAATTTACCCATTTATTTAGCGCGATGATCACCTCCTCGAGTGTCCAACCTTCCGATAGGAGTTTAAGCATGTGCAAGAAAAGTGCACACACACCATGTCCACTCGCCACTCCAGCCTATTAGTGTAGTATCGAATCTCGATCGGGCAGGGGTATGCTGTAAGAGTCGAAGTACCGTATAGCGGGTAATTTTACGCGGTTTTTATTTTCGCCTATTTTCGCGGATGAACTACAATCGCGAAAATAAATTCCGCGAATATTTATGTATTAAAACTATTATTATGATACGGTATATATAAAACCTTTGATAATCCGCGGAAATTTAAAACGCTTAAATTTTTGGCATACTTTTTTCACTCAAATCCGCGAAATTTTTTGACCTGCGAAAATTACCCATTATACGGTTTATTTGAAATCTCGACACTTGTGCTGGCAGGCCCAGTGTGTGCCGAAGCTATCCCGGTCGTAGTGATTCAGGATGCCACATCCGATGTGGATTGAATAACGAAATACCGAGGTATCTGTGAATTTAGGTTCTGCATATGCGCATTTTGACAACTTATGTCTCATCAGTGCAGATAAAATCGAAACATTTGGAAAACCATGAACCGAAATGTGTGTGAAAGGGAGAGTATATCACATGAATACGCCTCTGAATCTAGGGTAGTGGCAGCTTCCCAAAGCTCCAAATCCGAGGTTTCTGGGAGATGGATTTCTTGTAGAATTCTGAGATCAGTACCTGTTGGGGCTGCGGACCATAGTAACCGAGCGGTACTTCGCCTTCCTCGTGTTTATGCACTGTTTATAGTCTACGAAGGTCAACTTGGACTCAATCACGTTTTGTTAAACCTTAAGTCTTCTAGTGCCCAGCGTTATCCACTTTGAAGTCATATGCTTTCGACCGGAGTCCCAAGTACTAGGCCATCGTTTCGCTGGCACACTCATCTTTAAATTTTCCGATCACTTTTTTTTTGTATCACGCCAGCCTTGATACCTGACGCGTTGGATGTATAAAGCGCTGTTTTTATACCTTCTTCGTCTGCTCTGTATAACTAAACACTGCTTATAACCGTCCTCCGCCTGGATCACGCTATCGCTAACCGCGAAGTAAATGGGGCTTAAGACTATCATAGACGGAGTCGGTCATTTAGATTTGGATACGTCCAGGATGTGGAATCCGAGGCAGATCCGTTTATCAAAGAACATCTTAGTGCGATGCAGGCATACCGCAATGAAATCTTTCCTGAAGATCGCCCTGCACTTGAAGTCCTGTTACACCAACCAGCTTCCGGTCAACTATGGGCTCTGGGGGAAGTGGATGCCCTGATGGATCTTCTTTAGCTTCAGGCTAAGGGCAAGGTACTTCTCCAGATTCACTTAGTGGACCACGTTTTTCTTTTGTCGAGGAGGTTGGTCAGCAGCTTCCTGACCCCATTGATCGCCATCGATTCCAACTCTAGGGGTAGTCGTTGTGGTGATCGTGATGCTCCTTCGGGTATTCGTGGTTTACCTCCAAGATATATCCTTGCTCATCCTTCTCAACGCGGGTGATGAGGTCTGGAACATCCAACTGAAATCTCCAGTGGACAGGGAACGACTCGTCGCCCTGCCGTAGAAGTTGTTGGTCTCTAGATACATAAGATAGTTAGTCGGTTAGCTCGGGCCATCGCAGTAGGGATATCGTACTCCTCATCCATTTCCTTGACCGTGAAGGTGATATCAACCCCATTGTCTTCTTCCACCTCCTTGGATCAGCCCCTGGGGATCTTGGGCAACCTGGTGCGTGGTAAATGTTTCTCATGGATCGACGAATACGAGTGCCCTCACTTCTATTTCTTCGATTTCCTTCTATGTCAAGTAGTCGAAAGCCATCATCAGAGCCGTAGTGGGTCTGGAATCGGCTTGATAACTGTCTCCAGGATCTGCTTCATGCGCCATAATAGTCTCGAGCTTAGTAGGTCTGTCTGACTATCTTCTGACTGAATGAGACAATCACCTCCAATGATTCTGCAAAGTTTTACTTGTATATGAAATGATAAAAAGGTTCTTAATTTGGATCTCCCTTTTCTGAAAAAAATTGTTAAATTTTGTGCAGAATTTCGGCAACGATTTATAAAAACTGTCAGAAATCAACCAAACCCCCTTTTTCTGAAACTTCATTGGAACGCCCCTGAATCCGCAGTTTGATACAGTCGTCTGCATCTTTTACCATTATTGGGTTTTACATACAATGATGCGGCAACTTTTTATTTCGGGCCGACGATTTATGTTTCAAAATTTGTTTGAAAGTTTTCAAGATGAAATAAATGAGCTTATGAAAAGAGCATAGAACAAAAATTCTCAAAAATTACCAAATGGTCAACATCTTCAAAATGCAAATTGCCGAAATGCAAATTTGACAGATTCCCGAGTTAAAAAACTTTACTTTGGACGATATCATACACTTGAAATACACTAGTAAAAACAGCATGTCGGCATGTATCCTCAAAATATTTGCTGGTCTGCAGTCTGCCGGTCAAATTTTTAGATGCACAAACGAAAATTTTAGAAGGTATTTAATTGATTTGAAACAAGCAGATCCCCTAAGCAGTGAAGACTTTTTATGTATTTAGTTTAATTTCGACTGAAAGTTATAACATACTGATTACTGTTTTCAAGATCTTAATGTCAATCAAATGTAAATTGGAGAAGATGGAAATGGTTCCTACATTGAATTCGACTTTTTATGTATTTAGTTTAATTTCGACTGAAAGTTATAACATACTGATTACTGTTTTCAAGATCTTAATGTCAATCAAATGTAAATTGGAGAAGATGAAAATGGTTCCTACATTGAATTCAGAGGTAAAGGCAGCAAAACGTATTACAATGGACTAAATCACAGTCATGAAGCTCCAGATTACAGTAACTTGAGAGTTCTTTACCTGATATATTTGTTTGTTGACGGACCCCCGCCCCAAAACACACACACAAATGACAATGGTAGACATGGACGCAGCTTTGTTCGACGACATCAAAGAAGCCAACTATACACAATATTCGGTGCTAGGGGCCATCTTGAACGTAATATGATGTATTGCTTTTGCTTATCGTTGAAGGTCTAATGGTGACTTCAAGATTTAAAGCGTTCTTCCATTGGCATACTTACCGTGTATGTGTTGGGATTTTGTCCCATGTTTATTACTAAATATCCCTTTGTTTGTTCACCTAATTATTTAGATATTAAAGATGAAAATGACCAGTTTTATCAGAGATCTCTTTGATAAGACGGGGAGTCGAAATTTTGACAAGTATACTGGGTGTTAATCGTCTTGTAAATCTTTGGAAAGTTATTTGTTATAGGTCTGAAAACCATTTAACCAATTATTCAAAAAAGCATTTGCTACAAAACTGCATCAGACAGGCGTATTTGAGCAATTGATAATGGGTAGAACTGGCCATCTTAGTGAAAAAAAACTACCTTTCAGGGGGTTTCCATTTTCTTGGATCCTTCCAACTGTGTAATTGCAACGATAGACTGGAAACACACCTTACACATTGTTGTTCATTGATTGACTGTGGTGTATGCAGAACAATTGATTGAAAGCACTTCCGAGAGAAGATTTTACATTTGTTTGGTTGCTTATAAATAAAATAACTAAATACCGAAGTTACTGTGAATTTATTTTCTGCATATGCGCATTTCGACAACTTATGTCTCTTCAGTGCAGATAAAATCTAAACGTTTGGAATACCATAAAGTTAAATATGTTAAAAACTGATAGAGAACAAATACTCAAAATGATCTAAATGTAAAGCCAAAATAAGCTAAGGAGAGAGCTTTGCGTGAGGGAGATACTCCTTACTTTCCGACAAAATTTACAAAAATTAAGATATTGCAAGGTTCGGAATAAAATTGGCTTTCGGGTCAGCACCGAAGTACTGACTACTGGGCTGGTGAATACCCTCGGGGACTAACAGTCCACCAGCAGAAGCATCGACCCAGTGGTAACAAATAACTAATCCAATCACATGTGAAATCATCTCAATGCAGTGCGTTCTACGTAGAAGATCTGTCCTGTGATATTGTCAATCAATTATTAACAATGTTTCATTCTAGAACCTGGACTTGGTCTGTACATTCACATCCATTTGAAATGAAACTTTTACCACTCGCTTGACCATGGCAGTAAAAAGGAGAAACTGAAATCATTAAGTCTTGGCAAGAAAATGCTTTAAAACATTGACTGAAAACATTATAAGTAAAGCAAAAAGTGCAACAACCCATTTCAAAATTGTTTGTTTTATTTCAATTCAAAAAATTGATTCAGAATTTTCCATCAGTTGCTTTACATATACACAGTATACATAGCTGTGCGCCAGAAAATCCTTGTTTACGAGTTTCCTGTGGGCTTTATGCGGATATACAGAAAAATACCACAATGTGCTTTGAAATCGGCATGTTTAATGGCTTGGTAAGTTGTTCATAGACTACCAAAACATTTAAAATTTTGCAAATACGTTAGCAAATGAATACTGCACACATCCTAAAAGTTTTGATGAAACCTGTCGCTCGAAACCGTGTATTTTTCTAACGCAAAGTAATTTACTTGTGTGACAAAGAAAAACAACTCACGAATACGTCCTTCTTTCTAAATGAAAACGATACATTTTGTCACTGATTCTTTATCGCACATTTCATCGTCACTGTGTAAATTTTCGTCTTTCAATTCACATTATTTTCGCAAATATATTGAGATATGCGTTTCACTAGACTGTGGGATGATTTCGGAGTACACCAGTTGACTCTGTGGGTTTTCTTTCCGATGGACTGTGGGAATTATTTACGAGTGTTTTCATATTTTCATGTCAATAAAATTGCTATATCGAGCATTTTTAAAAAGAATGTAATATCAAATCGCTGTTAGGTGCGAATTTTAATCGGCCTTCATAATGACATAACCGTTACAGCGGTTATTTTAAGACCATTATCATTATTGTGTGTCGCCTGCTTTCATGCAGTGGCGACATATAGGATCAATATCCGTCGTCCACGTGCCGTCGTCTTGCGTCTTCGTCGGCGTCACAAAAAATTCTGTCGCATTAACATGAACAATGTATCCGAACCTTCTGGAATTTGGCATGGAGTATCAGTATAGGGACATACACCGTGTAAAAGAGTTTGGGATCTCTCGCATGCCCACTTTCTGTTTGACATAACTTAGAATATTTCTTGTGTTATTACACTGGCGACACATATCTTCCGTGGAAGACTTACTAAAGTTATGATTAATGTGAAAATAGAACTAAACTAGAATAACTGTGATCAAAACTCACAAAACATACCCCCGCTCCCCCTATTTGATTCCAGTTGTAAAAAAAATCACGAAAAATCATGTCAAATCAAATTTTCAAATAGCTGGTCTACAATTGCAATATGTACTGAACTTTCTGTGAAAGTATGTACCCTATGGTGGACGGAATGACGAACGGACAGACGGACGAACGAACCGACACCATGATCACTATATACCACCCGCTAAAGCGTGGGGGTATAAATAAGTACCAATGTTGCAGTTCATTAAGTTGTTGTATATACGACCATTTCAAAACCGATATTACAATTCATTTTATTGCGTAAGTTGCATCATGGACAGTAAAATTTTGATATGCTGTACACGTGTTTCAAGGAGTAACCTCTTATCAGCAGCATTAGAATCAAATAATATGGAAGGCAAAAAAAAACAGTCCTAAAAGAAGTACTCCTTACCACAAATACCGAAGTCCTTAGTGCCATACACGGAATAAAATAGACATTTAAATAATCCAATGTTTACGGGTGTCATTTTCAAGTTTGTTAATAGACATTGATGATCGAAAGCTAGACTAAGTTCCCTTCTGGTCACTATTTTGGAAGGGATGCAGACCTTATGCCAAATTTTTTGAAGATAACCATCTAAGGACCACTGTACCTAAGTTTGGTTCCAAATGGCTTTGTAGCTTCAGAGGAGATGTTTGAATAGGTTTTCAAATAGGGTTAAAAACAAAGTTCTTGCTTGAGGTCATCTTGGATGAGATGCTGATGCTGCCGGGCGCGTCCCAGATTGTGTATAGGGGAATGCCCTGTCTATGCGGGGTAGTCAGGTCATAATACGGTAAACCTGACCTGAACCATTGTAGCCAAACTGCATGGAAAAACGCCACGCTCCATGCAGTAGAAAGAACTCTCCTATATTTTTCTTAAGAGAGCAGACTGTGTTCGTATTGAGGGCTAAATTTCCTGTCCCTACCCATTTCTCCTCTTTTCCAGTGGCAGTCAAAACTTGTTGCCCAATTGTCCCTTCAACCTTTATTTCTTTCTTCTTTATCTTTTGTTTTTATTTGATTAACATGTTCTCGTCCTGGTATAGCTAAAATGTTGCTCACTTGACGTTAAACTCTAACTAATTAATCAATTAACAAAACTTTTGGGTCTACAGAAGAAAATGTCTTTGAATGCTTTCCACTTGGTTTAATGTTAAACTTGGTTCGTCACTGCCAGCCATCTTTGATGTGATGCTGACATGCCGCACAGATTTTTTCGTACAAAGACCAATTAAATGATGATAATATCACATGAACAAACTAAGGAATATGGAGTAAATGTACATGATACAAAATCCCTATGAATACATGAAAAGATTCAGCAGATATAAGAACGCTTTCATTGTTGTTCTTCACCTTAATTGAAGTCACCGTGAGACCTTCAACAAAGAGCAAACACCCCTGTAAGTTCAAGACAGCCCCTGGCACCGGTTTGAGCGGAATTCACTTGCTAAATGTTGAACAACTCTACATCCATTAATCTTTTTGTTATAGACGCAGGGTCGTCAACAAGCACAACAAGACAGTCAAAGTACCTTTACACGAAGATGATAAATTCAGCGACATTTCGAACTTTTTTCGTTTCAGCGACATTATCATTTCAGCGATAGATAGCATATCAATTCAGCGACATCATATTTTATGAATTCAGCGACATTTACCTGTAAATACATTACACCTCTTCCGCCTTGCCTTTCCTATGCCCCTGCTCACCACAATTGGGTGGAAGTGGGAGTTTGAGAAGGTTATATATTTTTACAGCCACAATTATATTGTTCATAAAATTCATAAAACTCCAAGATTGTTTAAAAATTCTACACTGTCTCTTAGTATACAATAAAGCCTTTCAAATAAATTGCAGTATCGTACGCTATGAGTTAGACATACTCGAACCTTGAGATATTAACCAATCTGATTGTTCGTGTAATTCCCTCATCTAAATTTGTATTGTTCCTGTGATTCCTTAATGATTTCTCCTTGGCGGTAAAAAAAATAAGGAATTCCACGAAACTTTATCTGAACAAGAAATATTTTTGGTAAAGTCATTGATGTCGAGAAAAAAAAATGCCTCTAACTAGTACTCTCCGGTTTAGTTTTTTGCTGACAGTTTTAATGCGTATCTTATAGGAAATTTATATCCATTCAAATTATAGTTTATTTTTAACTGGATGCCGCTGAATTTACATATGAAACGTAGAAAAGACATCGCTGAAATGATATACGAAATTACTCAAAAAATGTCGCTGAAACGATAGTCGCTGAAATGATACAGTCGCTGAATTTATACGCACCCCCTTTACAAACACTGTCATCCGATAATTGATAAGGGTACCAATAGACAATACAACATATAAACGATCACAGGGCACTCATCAAGTTGATTGTAAGAAAACTTGGGAAGTAAAATCGGGATGAGCAATATATATAAACAGAGAAACTGTCTAATCCGACACCTGAGTATTCCAACATCTTGTCAAATTCGACGTAATTTATTGGTCCTAAAAATGGTTTCTAAATGTTTTTTAAACCTGTGTAATCCGACATATTGTATAATCCGACACATTTTTATGGTCCCACGATGTGTCGGATTTGACATGTTGCATACAGGTGGCCAGAAATATAATTTGATTTTTACCAATCAAGAAAGGCAATGGTGAAGTTTGATTGTGCATTCATATGATAAATTCTCACATGAACATGTATTGTATACATGTATTGCAATAGTAGTAACTGCTGTCTTTTTACATGGACAGATTTGATAATAAAAGTAAATCTTATAAGGAATTTACCAGTGATATTTGTTATTTGTATAAAAAATATCTCAATTGCTCGTAAATAATTCCCACAGTGTACCTTCAAAACTCGTAAAGCAAGCCTACATTCACTCAGTATTCATCCCACAGTCTAGTAAAATGCAGATCGCTACATACTAAAGCAAACAATGTGAATTAAACGACGAAAATGTACACAGTGACGTAGAAATATGCGATAAAGAATTAGTGACAAAATGTATTGTTTTCATTCAGAAATAAGGACGTATTCGCGAGTTATTTTTCTTTGTCACACAAGTAAATTACTTTGCTTTAGAAAAATACACGGTTTCGAGTGACAGGTTTCATTAAAACTTTTGGGATGTGTAAACTAATGATTTGTTAACGTATTTGCAATTTTTTTTATTTTTTGGTAGCCTATGAACAACAAATCAAGCCATAAAACATGCCGCTTTGAAAGCATCTTGTGGTATTTTTCTGTATATCTGCATAAAGCCCACAGAAAACTCGTAAACAAGGATTTTCTGGCGCACAGCTATGTATACTGTGATATATATATATATTTTTTTTTTTGTAAAGAAATCGTGCTTGATGTTTCAGTGGGAAACAATTTTTTGTTGATATGGGAAAATGTCCGTAAAAATTTGACAGATTTGAGGTGTCAAAACGCCAATTCATCCAATGAGAGCATATGTGAAATTAGCCCTTTTAGAATCTAAATATAAATTTGAAATCTTGCACATTTATAAATATATGTCGGAATGAAATAAATGATACACCCGTTTGAACATTGATGTATCGGACTTATTTTGAGACCAAAGTTGATTGATTGGAATGATCCTTTGAGTTCTTACCATAGGGGTTTCCGGTATACTATGAATGCGTAATTTTCAGCTTTGATCATTAATACATGGGGTTTTCCCACCTTGGGAACTCTCTAGAAAGGTTTTACAGGTATGCTGAAATTTTGATATGGTGTAGACAAGATAACCACCTTTCGGAAAAATTTGGTTTCATACAGGTTAAAGTTGAGATAATTTGTCCAGACAAAAATAGGAAAATTCAGTTGAAATTTGCAAAAGAATTGAATTGATGGTTTCTTACCTTTTAGATTTGCTTTAAAATACAATCAATACACAAGTTGCATAATAAACGGTACATTTCGCTATGCTGTATACGTGTTTCAAGGAGTATCTTCTCACCAGCATTAAAATCAAACAATAATCCAAAAGTAGTTCAAAAGAAGTACTCATTACAAAAATATCGAAAAAGGAGGCCAAATTCAGTACCAAGGACATCCACCGAGTGCCATACACGGAATGAGGCCATTAGAATTTGATAAAAACAGTAATTTTTTTATAAAACGCAAGGTATTTTTTGCATTTCAGACAAGTCTGACTATTAGACTGGTGAATACCCTAGTGGACCTCTGGTTCAACAGCAGTGGCATCGGCCCAATGGTTTCAAAATACAATCAATACTCAAGTTGCATAATAAACGGTAAATTTCGCTATGCTGTTTACGTGTTTCAAGGAGTAACCTCTCATCAGCAGCATTAAAATCAAACTTCAACCTGACAGCGACTTTCTGTTCTGACGTTACCAAACTAATGCATTATGTTATGTAAAATTAACCTAGAGAAAACTATGTGAATGGAATTATTGCAAAATGTATACTACTTTTTGTGTAGTTTTCTAGTTTTTAAAACTTGCTATGGTGTTTTAAATGCTGCTGCAAAATTTTGTATTTTCTGATTAAAGTACATCACAATAAGATCAGGTATTATAGAAATGATGTAGCAGCAATAGAATAAAGAAAGATCTGACTTTGGTTTGGTTCATGAAAATTACACTTGAACTGTGCTTTATTACTGAGGTAGCATTAGCACATTTCATCTATTTAATGCACAGCTGACAACAAAAGAAATACCTCAAGTCATATATTAATTTCAATTGGCTGGAATGTATGAGTGGTTAAAGAATACCAGCGATATATCGAAAAGTAAAACCAACCTAAAAAAATGCGAGATGTTTCTTTTTCAGGAAGTTAAGATATTGTAATTGTGTTCACCGTACTTCTCATTATTTGTTGAGTTAGAGATTCAAATGCCTTTATAACTTGAGTTTTAACTTCTATCTATCTGTATTGTTTGTTTATCAGTATTAAATACAAGTAGGTAAAACAGAAGATAATCGTACAAGTACATATAAATCGCCTGAGAAAGTGCCAGATACTGATAAGATAGATCCCAAGGCCATCATTTCGCATAGTTTGATTCAAAATGAAACAACAAAATGAGTGACAACAAGTCTCAAGGAATAAAGCGAAGTGTGTCTTTCAGCCGACGTCTTTCGGCCATTGGAGGAACAAGTGGGAAATTTAATAAAATTTTATTTGTAATTATAGTGTTGACTTTAGGAATTCTAAGCGGCCATTTTGTTTACAAACTTGTTTTCAGTGAAACAGTTGATGGAAGAATAAAACATATTAAAAGACATAATATTCATGAGCCTCCTAGTTCAAGACCTGGACTAAGCATAAAGAAGGATCTAAGTATACAATTCCGGGACTATCTCCCGGGTAATATATTCATCACTACTGGAAACTGGTATAATCAAAGGGAAAGTCTCAAACTGTTTATTCAAACATATCCAGATGCTGCTAAATTTAAGTTTTGCTGTTTTCTGGAGGATGCATCTTTTGAGGTGTTTTTCAAACCCTTCAAAAATTTATCAGTGATAAAATCCAAAATCATTGCGAACACTAACAAAACGATACAGCGATCAGTGAAGCCATTCGGTGGAGAAGACATTTTTAAAAACATGACCGAAATTGAGTTCGGTTCTTGGATTATTAATACTTTTCACCAGGACGATTACATCGTTTTACGAATGGAAAATGAAAATGAAACTGCCATCGCTAAACATCTGGACAAGACAGGAGCCTTGGAATGGATTGATAAATATTACACAACTTCAAAGGACAATGCTACTCATTTTGTGTACCATGAAGTATTCAAAAAGTTAAATATTCCACTTTTTACCTGGGATGATGCAAATTCAACGTATAGTGATTTTGATGATCTTAACGCTGCTAGTCACAAAGTGACGACATCCGTCATAACGCAATGTGGATACCATGATGATTTTCTGTTGGTTATGTATGTTCCGTATGTGTCTAAACAGTCCCTTTATGCTTTAGAGGTATTAAAAGCATTTGCAGGAGTAAGATTTATGCAAACGGCAGTATTTTTATCTACAGATTTTATTTTAGAACAGATACCTTTAACCGAATCTCTCACCCATGTTATAAATGTGGGAATATATGTAGAAAACCAAACTTCTTTTGAGAATTTGAATTCATTTAACCATATAAGAAACGATTTTGTGGAAATGGAACAGACGTTTCAGCAATTTCAAAGTGGTACAGTTCATATTCAATACGCCTTGACAAATTTGAATGACAACCTTGCTTCGAAACTATCAGATGAAAGATTCATATATGTCTTACAAGACGTTTTAAGTATAAATTATCTCATTCCAACGTTTTTAGAAGATAAAAATACAGTCAACTTCAAAAACATCAAAAGAAAACATGGCCAGATTTTGGCGCTCGATCTTTCAGCTGAAAATTCTGAACTGTTGATGGTGTATATGCTAAAAAAATACGGACCTGGCATGGTTCCAATAAAAAGCTGTACATAGCAGTATACTCAGAGTAGTATTTTCGTGGAACGAAAACTATAATAATGCGTTATAGTTGAAGCAAATGCACAGGATCTACGGGAAAATATCGAAAGACATCCAGAATTATCAAATCATGTACCTTAAAAATAAAATATCTATCTAAATTCGAATTATTTTTATAACGAATGCAGGCTAAATAAAGCTAGAAAGCTTGTGCCAATGGTAGGGAATATTTCAACACTGAATATAGGACATGGTGCTATACCAATAGGATAAAAACTTAATTGTACTGACAAAAAGATATTACCTGTTCAAGCCTAAACAATATTTAGGCCAAAATATCGTAAGGCTCCAGACGGTTCAACTGTGCTCGGCATCTTTGAGGTCCCATGTTTCTGTCATCAATCATGGAAGTTGGCATTGTAAGATGACCCTTTGAAGACTGATGCAAGGGGACCTCATAATTCACGGGTAAAGATCCATCCAGAGGTATTGATTTTTTTGTGATCTAACAGTTGCAACAATCAGACTTATATAATGTCTAACGTCACAATGTAATATAAACTCAAATAGCGGCGATGTTGCTCACGCAAAAATAGGTTGCCAGATGATTTTTTTAAATATTTTTACAGAAGAAATAGGTACTTACATACGACCAAGATTAAAGATCGGGAAATCTTTCACTCGTGCAAAACATTCAACTTCATAACATTTCGTTTTGCTAAACTCAACACGAGAAAAAGACTAAATTTACTGTTTTATCAAAATTCTAACCCCGTAAAAATACTAAGGCTTCATCCCGTGTATGGCACTCGGTGGACGTCTTTGGTACTGAATTTGGCAACCTATTTCGATATCTTTGGTAACGAGTACTTCTTTTTTACTAATTTTGGATTATGGCTTTCCATATTGTTCAATTTTAATGCTGTTGATGAGAGGTTACTCCTTGAAACACGTGTTCAGCATAACGAAATTTACCGTTTTTAATGTAACTTGGGTATTTATTGTATTTTGAAACCATTGGGCCGATGCAACTGCTGGTGGACCAGAGGTCCCCGAGGATATTCACCAGCCCAATAGGCAGACTTGTATGACATTTTTAGGAGGAGTTGCACTTACGGGGTAATCCGTGAAGATGGAATCATTGAAAAGTCAAAGTCAAATTATCACCCCTTTCCGAGTTAGGACAATAATTATACTCCTTCATACACATCTCCATATAGTGTCCTTTCTTTGTGTAAAGTTTCATCAAAATCCTGCTAGTAGTTTAAGAGGAGTTGCGCTTATAAGAAGTGTGGACAGACGGACGGACAGACAGACAGACAGGACAATTCCTATATATCTCTTAAACTTCGTTTGCGGGGGGTACAATTATGGTCAAATGTAAGAATTTATTTCTGCCGTAAAATAAAACGACTAAACAGAATGAAAGTAAAACATTAAATTCCAAGTAACGCTGCACCCTCACGTGGTGTTTGATTTTTCCTTCTCAGCATCTAAAAAAAAATAGAGACAACATCAGTGAACATTCCTCCTTTTCGTATCCCCTAACTTCGTTCTTATGATTATTTGCGAAGGGAAGTAATTTACCAATATGACACTGCATGCTCCATTGCAGCAAGCGACGGCAGTTAATTGAAAATCAAAATAATACTAGTTTCATCCTAGGCAAGCACTTGGTTTTCGTCAGAAAAATTATTTCAAAAATATAGGCATTAACAGAAGATAAAAATTTCAGTTTATAGAGAACAATATGCTATTCTTCTTATTCTCCAATGGATCGGCGACCAGGATATTGGTTGGTCCCCTTGGAGTATTTGGCTTGCATTCCGTAAATATGAAAATGGCGTTTTTCGTATCATATTGGATTTAAAAAAATATCAGAGATTTCTAGGGCAGCTAAGATGATTATAATTTTGATTAACAATTTTGTTAATGTAACAAAACAAACCCTCCTTACAAAATACAAGTACACAAAACCAAAAAAATAACCATCCGCCAAAAATACCCAATGTAGGATATAACCATTAGCAGCTGAAACCCACACATAACCTCAGAGAGGCAAACAGCCTAATATGTGCAGATCAAAAAGACCAGTACCACACCTTTTTATGATAAACTGGTGTTTCACTTTCCTGCTTATGAAGGATATTATCCATGTCGAATTCAGTCTAACATATGGGTATATTTATCTTGTACCTATTCACTATTCTGTTAGTTTTAGAGTCTGATACTTAATCACTTATATCTTGTTGTGCTTCACTCTCTTGATTATTGTAGATATCAGCAATGACAAAATTAGATTTATATGTTTTATTTACACATATCGTACTATATTTAAATTTACATTTTCAATGTTCCAGTGATTATTGACCCATTTTTTCTGTTATTGAAATGCGGTATATTCCCTTTTGTGATAATTTTGTCACTGACATAAGAGCCTAGCCATTTTGCTTCTTCTTTTACCTGTGAATTTCAACGTGGGCGAAGAAAGAAAACGAAGATGTGGAGACATTGTCAGACTGGATCAGGTCGATTAAGTCATTAATCATGAATCGTATCCGGCGCTTGAAAACATCTATGAAAACTAGAACGCCCAGCTTATTTGATGATCCTCTTGTTGCTAAAACATTGACAAACCTCCAGGAAAAATACGTCATAGTACATGCAGACAAAGCTTCTAACAATATGGTGTTTGTATGCAAGAAACACTATTTAGACTGTCTTGTTAAGGAGATGGGTATTGACACTTCATCTGGCAATCCTACTTATTCCCCAACTACATTATCAAGGGACGAGATAATCATAAATCACACTTCTGTGTTAGCATCATTCGGTATCAAAGTTGATGAGAATAACAGTTATCTCCCTTATATTTACTGGGTGCCTAAGCTTCACAAGAGTCCCTACAAACAGAGATTCATTGCAGGATCAACCAGATGCACCACTAAGCCATTATCCAAACTCCTTACCACCTTACTGACTGCAGTTAGAGATGGTCTAAAAAGCTACTGCGAAAAAGCCTATTCCACGAGCGGCGTGAATCAGATGTGGATTCTTAAAAATTCCAAAGATCTCCTTGAACAGCTCTCCTCAAACAGTCTCGCATACTGCAATAGCATTCAAACTTTTGATTTTTCTACCCTTTATACAACTCTTCCCCATAATAAACTTAA
>MJUU01041214.1:4944-19074 GCA_002080025.1 Modiolus philippinarum
CATCAAAATCGGACTTAAAATAAAAAAATTATTTTTTTTGAGATTTGCCCCTGTTGGGCCCCATTTATCTCGTGAGTGGTACATGCTACGTGAAATCCGTTGGCATACACCAGATTGGAAATTTCCTCAGGAGCACACTGAAACAAACCCCATCAAAATCCAATACATAATAAAGATTCTAGTCAAATATGTGAAAAGACCTCATTTAACCCTTTTTTGGCCCCTAATTCTGAAATGGGTGGGGCAAAAACCTAAAGGAAAAAAATGTTTCTCAAGAATGTTCCAAGAAACATCATACTAAGATTTGAAAACAATCCATCCACTAGAACCAAAGTTATGCTGTCCACAGACACGAAAATACAATTTTACCCCTTTTTGGCCCCTTTTTTGCCTCTTTTTCAAAAACTGGTTGGGCAGGGAACGCGAAATTAAAACCCGCGCTTAAGCTTGTGCCAACAAACATCATACTAAAATTTGATAACAAACCGTTCACTAGAACTAAAGTTATGCTGTCCACAGACGCCGACACCAGCGCCATACCATAATACGACCGCAAAATTTTTGTGGTCGTATAAAAAGAGGTTTTTGATCAAATAAAATTAAGAGCTCTAAAAATTTTCTTTTTTTTCCAGAATTTTGTCTCCTGATTAGAGTAATAATGTGTAAAAATTAAGGACATTCCAACAAGTGGTTGAAGAGATATTATAATTGGATTTTAAGGTACATAGGAATACACTGGTAGTGGTGCGTTTCCATAGTTTTTGAGTTTATCTGTTCATTACTACTTAATAAAAAATCTATTCACC
Organism: Modiolus philippinarum; assembly: GCA_002080025.1. Taxonomy (NCBI): domain Eukaryota; kingdom Metazoa; phylum Mollusca; class Bivalvia; order Mytilida; family Modiolidae; genus Modiolus; species Modiolus philippinarum. The sequence goes on from MJUU01041214.1 coordinate 5,751, forward strand.
TTTGAAGATCTTATAGTGGCTTTGAGTTGTTATTAATCCCCTTTGGGTCGTTGTCTCTTTGACACATTTCCCGTTTCCCTTCTTTTTTCTATTTGTTACTTCTAATCCCTTTGGAAATTCTACAGTCATCACCATGACATCATAGATAGGTGGGAAGTGTCATCCTGGATTTGACATTACCTTTGACTGACTCACTGACAGTGTGGCCGGTGCCATATACAGAGCTAACCCTTCAAGAGCACCTGATGTAACTCTAAGTTGTTGTTGTTTTTTTTTGAAGAGTTCACACTGAGTACTTTAGTTTTGAGTGTTGTATGTCTTTGATGTTTGTATAAATTTTGTAAATGTATCGTATTTGGTCTTCTTTCATCTGGTATTCTTATATTCCTATTGTCTCTAGACTTTGATTTAAGTAATCTACTTGTGCTTTGTTCCTTCAGGACTTTAGGAAGAGACAGACAGATGTCACGTGACCAAACACGGAACTGTAATCCGACGTCGATTTTGGTTTTATATTTGGCCCTCTAGTAAACAAAAATGGCAGACAACCAGCTGCTTCAGTAAAAAAAAACAAAAACCAAGTGGTCTTTGCTATCGACGCACAGGAATACTCATCCAAATATATAGCGACGATTGAGGAACACAACTACGCAACTCCTACGAGCCCAGTTGTCTTGCCTACATCGCCATTTGTGCCGTAGATGTACATTTCTGTCCTCATACAAACTTCACTTGATGGACATGGGAGGCGTATGATGCAACTAAAAGTACTTGCATTGCAGAGCAACTGTTTTGCAACTAACGCAATGTCCCACTTCATCTAAGGGATACATTTGGTGAAATCTGGTGTACTGTGTTCTCACACTGGTACTTGTGTTTTACTCTGGTATTTTCTCTCTGTACTTAAAGGTTGAGATGGTTAGGTGCAGGATCATGATAAATTAGGGCTTGATGTCTCTGGAAACCGCCCTGTCTTACAGATAAAGTCGTCTACCGCTTGAATGATCTCTATGTATTTGTCTTTCGCTGTGTCACTCACAAGATACCCAAGTTCCATAGGGACATTCATGTTGTTCATTTGTCTTGCGAGTACATCCCTTTCCTGGTTGTATTTAGGACACCACAGCATGAAATGTTCCGATGTTTCTTCTTCACCACACTCGCAAAACGGCGTGAGGGACTGACCTATGTTATGGAGGTATTTATTTAGCCTGTTGTACCCTGTTCTCAATTCTGTTAGTATTTTGCCAATAACTTTTGGGTTAATCAGGTAATTTCTTTACCTCACTTTGATCAAGGACGTATATTTAGATAAGTATACGCCTTTGCTTTGAAGAAAAAAAGCAAAAAGCAACTAACACCCTTTAGCTTTTACATCTCATTTTCAGTGTGAGGAAAAGTTGGTATTCTTCCAGTTGTTGACAAATATGATTTGTTTCCTAAGTGCACTTGACTAATCCCCTTTGGGTTTGAAGCCAGAGATGTTTTTGATATTACCAGCTTTTAATAAAAAAAAACATCTCTGCGTTCGAATCCAAAAAGGGATTAATACTTGACCAGCCCATCATGAGAATAAAAAAAAAAAATGGAATAGAAAAATATGAAAGGATATGGAGTGAATGTACATGTGACAAAAACGCACACGATACAGAAGAAACTCCAGTTTATCAAGGACAGGCCTTTCATTCCTGTCTACATCTTGATGTCGCCTGAGAGTCTTCAACCATAGGTGAACAATATTCACCCCCTCAAGCCAGATCAAGTTTGCTTTCACTTGGCTGCCAATGTAATGCTGAAATAAAAAATAGCTCTTCCCATCAAACACGAAACATTTGTAAAACGTTTTTTAAAGGTTTTTAAAAGGTTAGTTAATAAAAAACGTTACAGAAACGTTTTTTCAACATTTTTCTTAAACGTTTCAATGAAACGTTTTCAATACGTGGCGTTAAACCTTAATAAAACGTTTTTATATGGTTTCTTAGGAACATTTTTTTCTGAACATTATTAAAACGTTTCATCAACGTTTTATCAAATGTTTTTATTACGTATTTTGAAAACGTTTCATAAAAACCTGGATAAAACGTTAATTTTAAGTTTCTTTCAGACGTTCCTTAATTGGTCATTTCAGAGACATATATACAAAAATGTATATCCGGGGAGCACGTAACTTCCATTATTTTCTTGTAGCGGATGTGCCAAAAATTCGAGTATAGTTTTTTCCATGATATACATAAAATTGGGTGTGTTTTTAATTTCTTATCATTTTATTATTTTTTTTATCAATTGATTTTCAAAATCAATCTTTCTCTGTTTTTTTTATGATTCTACAATATCAAACCTGCCGGAATAATGTGTGTCTGAGGATAACAAGAGCTGTCGCCGAATGGCAGCCAAATATACCCCCCGCTTATTGAACCCTGAATCGATATGGTAAGTGCAAAATTAAGTTGGTGTGGACACAGTACAATTGTGGACACAATACAAGTATGGACACAATGATATAATCTTCAAGAAAGAAATTTTTACAAGGGTTCCAATGAAAACACTCTGTCTAAATCAGACAAATATAAAATTCCCCCTTTTTCAGCCTATTCGACATTTTACACATCTACATATAGTGTTCTTCCTTTGTCTAAAGTTTCATCAAAATCCTTCAAGTGAATTAAGAGGAGTTGTGTGTACGAGGTAACCCATACATAGGGAATCAATGAAAACTCAAAGTCTAATTATCTCCCCTTCCTGGTTTCTGACAATAATTATATTCCTTCATGCACATCTCCATATAGTGTCCTTCCTTTGTGTAAAGTTTCATCAAAATCCTTCAAGTGGTTTAAGAGGAGTTGCGCTTACGAGAAGTGTGGACAGACAGACGGAGGGACGGACAGACAGACAGACAGGGTGATTCCTATATACCCCCCGAAACTTTGTTTGCGGGGGGTATAAAAATATTTATCCGCATCAATAATGAAATATTTAATCTGCTGTTATTTCATTATGCGACGCCCGTGTTTAAGATCAGGGGTTAAAGGTCAGCAACTGATGTGTAAATTCAAATCACAGGTGCCAATTAAGCCGCCGCACACACAATATGGATGCAAGAAGAACGGAGTCAGTAAGTAGTTTATTTTTTATTTATGCTTGTATACTTCATGACAATGGAATAATATTTATCGGATTGATAATGATCCATCTCTCTGTGAATGTATGATTCGACCTGAGATTTAGCAATGAAGAATATTTATATTTTAGATTGTGATTGAAATGAAATATGCGGCATAGTGCATGATACGCAACTGTAAATATGTAAAGGAGAAGATATCAAAAAGTGATGTGCAAATTAAAAGCAAAGAGACTTTAATAATAAATTCCAAAGCGTTCAGCTGCTTATTTCCGATGCATTAAAGTAATTATGTATAATTTGAGACTATAACTGATAACAAACCAATAATTGCATTCTACACAAGAATCGTCTGTGTATTTTATGAGCAGTGATGTGTAGATAGGAATTCGACTACAGACGATAAAATTATCTTATCAACATGTGTGCAATAAAATAATTAAAGGATAACAATATATCTAAAGAATGTTTATTTTTTTGTTTCAGAAAAGAAGACTTTGTGTTCATCAATCAGCTGTATGTCGTTATTTAATTGTTCCACTATGTCATTTTGGAAACATTTAAATACATGATATGGACAATTTTGTTGACGAGTTGTGCAATTATTTACTGTGAACATGACTATAAACACTATTAATGATCAAAATGTCGCAACTTTCCCAGATGGAATCATTTTATTAATATTTCTATTCAACAATATTAAAAACCTCTAACGAAATGAAGGAAATAAAAATTATTTTCAAACAGGACAATGGAACAGAAACCTTTCCGATCTGCCATCCAATGCGTTGTGTAATTTGTTTGCCTTTTATTTATCGTTTGCCGAAAGGACCATCCAAGCAAACTGCTGTTGTGTTTTATTCAAATAAACCGAATATTTATTATTTCATCCTTTTTTATTTACTTTAGCATTACAGTTGTCTTTAATGTCTGTAAGGAGGACTTACTAAACTGCATAAGTGCGTGGTGTACAGACCGAATTCTTCTGCCTCTATGGTGCATATATAACCTATTTATCGTTTATCTTTTCTATTTGGACTTTTATTTTTTAATTTTTGCTGGTACCTCTTTATCTTTTATCTTTTCTATTTGGACTTTTACTTTTATTTTTCAATTTTTGCTGGGGCAACAGCAAAATAAAAAATAAAAATAAAAGTCCAAATAGAAAAGATAAACAATAAATAGGCAATATTTGCATCATAGAGGCAGAAGAATTCGATCGGTCTACGTAGTGTAATACAATAGTCCGTTCATTTAGTGTTAGGGCAAGGATTCACTTCTGAATTTGAACAACAGTAATTTAGATACATTAGGTAAACTGTACATTTTGACAACTCCTGTCTCAGAGTATATAACATAACTTTTCTTTTAAAATGTGTAGATTTAGATAGTGTATAATGTAAACATGATTCTGTCATACACACGTACACTATCTATTAGAAATTCTTATGGATGTGCTCTTCTGTTCAGTAACATTTATTTGGTTTTTGGTAATTTTCAACTTTGGATAATATATTCTTCGATTTGGTTCTTGGTTGATGTGTTCTAACTTTTGTAACAGAAAAAACATATGCAGACAAAACGCTTCTGAAGGAAAACTTTAAAACATTTAAAAAGGTGTTGAAATGATTCTATAAATGTTTATAGAAACGTTGTATTAACGTTACACAAGGTTTCAATGAAACGTTTTAAAAAACGTTTAATAAACCAAAACAAAACTCCACAAATACTGGTTCATAAAACGTTTTTGTAGAAATGTTATTTCAACTAAAGTGAAATGTTGTAGAAACGTTTAAGAAATGTTTTTTTGTTTGGTGGGTTTCTGCTTGTTTTAGAACAAATGGTTTTTCACAGAACTGGAAATGAAAAGTTTGTCTGGAGAAAATATCTACCGTACCCCTCACCCAGTCAAATCAAACTGCTGCTGTAAAACATCTGTCCATTGTGAGTCATGCACAGACCATACATGTACTATAGATATATAAAAAAGATACATGTATATAAAGTATATCTTATAAACTTTATCATGTTTAAATGAGATAAAATTTATTGCTTATCTCACTAGAGGTTGTCGGAAATGACAGCTATCCCCAAACTCCCTGTTTGACACGGAAAACAGTTATTTTACCTCCTGTGCATAATTTTTCTCAATATTTTTAAAAATCAAACTATTGATAATGGTAGGCATAATTTTTACAAAAAGAATTCAACGACATATGGTTGTTAGACAGAATTCCAAAAAAATAAGTGGACTTTGAGACTTTCAGGAAATTTATCAAACTTGAAATCGCATTTTAGAATTCTAATTATTCATATCTTGTTTGAACAGGGATCAAAATTCCAAAAAGCTTATTCAATATTGCAAATCTACAGACTATATGCAACAATTCTGCATTAGATTTAATCCCTTAATAAAAAAAATGTAGGAGGAGTTTGTGTCACATGCCACATGTGTCAAAATCCACATCATGGGGCCTCTTGTTTGCACCAAGATAAAGATAAAAGATCTGAAAGCTTATTGTGCATCTACAGACTATATGCAATTTTAGTTTCTACATCAAAATTAAATCCCTAATTCCATAAATGTAGGCGGAGTTTGTGTCACATGTGTATGCCACATGTGTACAAATTGACATCTTGGGTCCTTTTGTTTGTATCAAGAGCAATATCAAAAATCTCAAAGCTTATTGCACATCTAGAGACTATAAGCAACAATTCTACAACAAAATTAAATCCCTAAATCCAAAAATGTAGGAGGAGTTTGGGTCACAAGAAGATGGACAGACAGAGGGTACAACAATATCTTCGAAAGTGCGGGAATAATAAAGCATAGTTGATATCTTATAAATAATTTTTTATAAGATATATATTTTATGAGATATCTTATCAACTCTTTAAAATGGACTCCATGGTCATAGTATAAAGCAGTGCTCTAGGCATTTGTGGATCTAGGAGGAGGTTCCAGGGTTGGAACCCCCTTTTTTCTTCAAACTGTTTTTATGTAAAATTTAGGCAAAAATAGACAAAAAGCTAACCCCCCCCTTTTGTGAAGGCTGAATGTTGTTCTATATACATGTAGTCTTCTCAGAGAGACTTTAGTTTCACAAGTAAATGTCATCAATATGTTTTCACATAAAATTGTACACAGGGTCATGTAATTAAACTAGAGGCTCCCAGGAGCCTGTATCGCTCACCTGGCTTTCAGTTGCCACAATGAAGCTAACATTTTAAGTTATACAGTTGAAGTTAAGTCTCTCAAACTTTGTTAGCTCAAACACCACCAATATCTAAAACTGTATTTAAAGTCTGATCTTGTTTTACTATATTTCTTTGTTACCCATTTTTGACAAAAATGTACTTGCTCATGACCACTTTCAACACCAGTTTTGAAGTTGAGACATAATTTTGTAAGTTTGTAAGTTTTAATTTCAAACTCTTTCATAGAATTTTGGCATGTAACTCTTATTTGCATAAATGCAAACTAAAAGAAACAGAGCTTTGTACTTTCTGTTCAGAAACTAAGGAAAAACTAATACATATTTTTTGGGAATGTTCATTTGTGCAAAATTTTTGGATTGGTATAAGAAATTCATTGAACTGCTGTGGAATTACGATTCCTCAAAACCCAAAAGAAATTATTTTTGGTGTGACAAATGAATCACAGACATATGATACTATTAATCATACTTTACTTATTCTGAAATATTTTATTTATAAATGTAGATGTGATGGAAAAAAACCTTCTGTTAAGGGGGGAATTGAATATTTAAAATATTATATTAACATAGAAAAAAATTCTGCACTGTACTTATCCCCTGCACAGAATAATAAAATTAATAAAAAGTGGTCACTTCTGGAGGCAGTAGTTGTATAAAAGTATACTGTTGATTTAAAAAAAAGATATGGATATATATATATATATACACTGTCAGAATGATATTTTATACTTTATATATGTGTCTGTCGTATTGTAATTTAACATGTTTACTTGAAAAATAAACAAATTACAAAAAAAAAAAATTTGTAAATGGCAGTCAACAACAATTTTTAAAACCATATTTTTGAAGTTAATACATCAATATTTATCTGGAAACCAAATTTGAATAAAGGGCTACGCCGAGAGCAGCATGATACGACCGCAGCATGTCGACCACTGAAATTTCAACAAAAGTAGTTTAAAGTGAATGTGGACACAGTAAAGAGCTTGACAATATAATTAGTTGGATACAAAAAGAAGCTTGACACAGTTATTAGCTAGAAACAAAATAGGGAAAAATTCAACCTTTTTGATCACTTACTGATGAAAAAAACATAAGAGCTATGCAAAATATGTACTATCAACTAAAACTTTACATCCATAGAAATTCAAAGAAAAAAATTCCATCAAAATCTGATGAAAAATAAAGATATGACATATTTAGAAAAATTGCAATTTCGGCCCCTTTGACCCCATGTAGCTCGGAAACAGTAAGAGCCACGCCAAATCTGTTGCCATACTTCTGAAAGCATAGATCAAGAGGAATCCAAAGAAAAAAATCCAATCGAAATCTGATGAAAAATAAAGATTTGACATATTTAGAAAAATTGCAATTTTGGCCCCTTTGACCCCTTGTAGCTCGGAAACGGTAAGAGCTACACAAAATCCGTTGACATACTGCTGAAAGCTTAGATCAAGAGGAATCCAAAGAAAAAAATCCCATCGAAATCCGATGAAAAATAAAAATTCTACATAATATGCAAATTCGCAATTTTAGCCCCGTTCGGCCCCTCATAGCTGGGAAAGGAAACAAGTTATCAAACATCTAATAGCTGAGCGCCATATTAATTTTTCACAAGGAATCCATTAAAAAAACTGCATCAAAATCGGACTTAAAATAAAAACAATTTTTTTTGAGATTTGCCCCTGTTGGGCCCCATTTATCTCATTAGCAGTACATGCTACGTGAAATCCGTTGGCATACTTCAGATTGGAAATTTCCTCAGGAGCACACTGAAAGAAACCCCATCAAAATCCGATTAATAATAAAGATTGTACAGACAAACATGTGAAAACAACCAAATTTAACCCTTTTTGGCCCCTTTTTTAAAAACGGGTGGGGCCACAATGACCAAAACTAAGCCAAGCTATCCTTTTGTACCATAGAACATTATTTTAAAATTTCATAAGGATTGATATACTGGAACTAAAGTTATTGACCAAAAACTAAAGTGTCTACAGACGACGACAACGACGACGACGACGACAGCACCATACCAATATACGACCGCAAAAATTTTTGCGGTCGTATAAAAAGGAAAATGTTGAATTTTCCTGCCTTTTTGGTGGCCATTTTGAAATGGCAATGAACGAACAACTTTTAACATTGGTTTGAATTTGCGACATCAATACCCATTTGGAAACCAAATTCCATTGAAATTTGACAATGTTAAATTTTCCCGCCTTTTTTGGCAGCCATTTTGAAAATGGTGGTCAACAAACAATTTTCAGCATCTGTTTTGAAGTTGCAACATCAATATCCACTTGGAAACCAAATTTCATTGAAATAGGACAATACTGAATTTTCCTGCCTTTTGTGGAAGCCATTTTGAAAATGGCGGTCAACGAACAATTCTTAACATTGGTTTGAATTTGTGACATCAAAACCTATTTGGAAACAAAATTCCATTGAAATTGGACAATGTTGAATTTTCCCACCTCTTGGCAGTCAACGAACAATTTTCAGTACCTGTTTTGAAGTCGCAACATCAATATCCACTTGGAAACCAAATTTCATTGAAATCGGACAATGTTGAATTTTCCCGCCTTTTTTGGCGGCCATTTTGAAAAACGCAGTCAACGAACAATTCTCAGTACCTGTTTTGAAGTCGCAACATCAATATCCACTTGGAAACCAAATTTCATTGAAATCGGACTATGTTGAATTTTCCCGCCTTTTTTGGCGGCCATTTTGAAAATGGCAGTCAACGAACAATTTTCAGTACCTGTTTTGAAGTTGCAACATCAATATCCACTTGGAAACCAAATTTCATTGAAATCAGACAATGTTGAATTTTCTGCCTTTTTTGGCGGCCATTTTTAAAATGGCAGTCAACGAACAATTTTAAGTACCTGTTTTGAAGTCGCAACTTCAATATCCACTTGGAAACCAAATTTCATTGAAATCGGACAATGTAGAATTTTCTCGCCTTTTTTGGCGGCCATTTTGAAAATGTAGGTCAATGAACAATTTTACACACCAGTTTACACCTTACCATAGCATATGGCAAACATTTTAATCAATTTACACTAAACCTTCATCTTCTCTAGTTATGGATATAAAAGAAGACAAAATATGAAATTTGAAAATTCCATGAAAAAGGCCAACAACTCCTACAAAGATTTTTCGATTTTCTTCAAAATTTCAGGGTTAGTAAATCTTGATATGCTGAACCTTTTTGCAATTTACACTTGACCTCTATCTGTTACACTTTTTAAAATAAAAAAATATAAATTAAAATTCAGAAAATTTTAGGGAAAAAGGGCAATAACTCCAACACTAGATTTCGGAATTTCTTTAAAATTGCAGGGCGGGTAGATCTTTACATGCTGAATATTTTCACTCTATCAGATTTTTTATATCTGTAACGGTTTTCGAGTTATTTGCAAAATATGCAATTTACCCCTTTGTTCTATTTTCAGTAACAGCAGCCATGTTGCTTGGTTTTCGGACTAATCGAACACAATTTTGAAACTGTTTACCCTGGTGATGATTCAGGTCAAGTTTGGTAACAATTGGCCCAGTGGCTTCTGAGGAGAAGATTTTTTAAATTGATTACAAAAAGTATCAAATTTCTTAAATTTGACCAATAAAGGGCAAAAACTCCTATATGGGTAGTGAGATTTTCTTCAAAATTTCAAGGTGGGTAGATCTTGATATGCTGAACATTTTTGCAATTTAAAGTTGACCTCTATCTGTTATAGTTTTTGCGATAAAAAATCAAGAATATCAAAATTTTGAAATTTTCATGGAAAAAGGGCAATAACTCCAAGACGGGTTTTGGGATTTTTTTTTCAAAATTGCTGGGCAGGTAGATCTTGTCATGCTGATCACTTTTACCCCGTCAGATTTTTGATATTTGTAATGGTTTTTGAGTTATTTGCCAAAAACAGCAATTTACCCCTATGTGCTATTTTTAGTAACGGCAGCCATGTTGTTTGGTCCTCTTACTAATCGAACACAATTTTGAATCTAGATACCCTGGTGATAATTCAGACCAAAGTTTGGTTCAAATTGGCATAGTGGTTTCAGAGGAGAAGATTTATGAAAAAGTTTACGACGGACTGACGACGATGGACGCCAAGTGATGGCAATAGCTCACATGGCCTTTTAGGCCAGGTGAGCTAAAAAGGGCTGGGCAATATTTCATAGAGTAAGAGGGAAGGGGTTGGAATTCTTTCCCCATATTAAAGCACATGATTGACACTTATATATCCCTCACTCTACTATCGGACTGTATAAAAACAATAACAAACATGAGGCTCTAAAGAGCAAATGCCCCTCACCAGGACCAAGGCTGACACAGGAAATATGAATAGCAATTCTAATAGGGTCCATTATTAACTTATGTTCCCTGTTGGTGGCCACCTTGGATTAAATGTAGACCTGGCACACATTAATTTCAAAGTGGGACTGTTGTATTCTAGTTACATTCTGGTAACTGGCTTCATATACCAAATTCAGGGTGTCAAGCCATTTTTGGTTTAAAAAATATAGGATTATAGGAATTTTTTTCTAAGTTTATAGGGCAAATATAGGGATTTTACAGCAGATTTAAAGGAATATATTGGGTTTTATTAAAAAAATGTATAATGTTTATTGGTTCTGAATAAAAATGTAGTAAGCATTTTATCTTATTGGTTCAGAAATAATTATTATTAATGTAAAAACAATGACAAAATCCTTTCAGATGTAGAGAGTTGTTATTCCTATAGATTGTTCTTATATACTGGTAATCATTCAGTTTTTTTAAATAATCTGTAGAAATATATCCCGACATTAGCTGAATTTGCCCTTTTTCTTGATTCAACAAAGCAGTAAATTTAGTAGGAAGTTTGTGTAACCCTATTTTTGTTGATTTCTTCAGATGTCATTTTAAGTTCGCCTCATCGAAGTTGAGGGGGACTATTGGAGTACCCTCGGCGTCAGTGTCTAGGTCTACTACCGCATTTAGGTATATATCTTGGCAACTATGAAGGGTAGGGTCATAAGACTTTGCATACAGATGCATCTTGGGCTATCTCACAGCATTCCAGGAAATTAGGTCTCTTTGACCTATATTTTCCGCTTGATTGGCTTTCATTTAAATTTAGGTCCAAGTTGATATCTCAGTAACTGTACATGGTAGGATCATCTAACCTTGCATGTGCATGCATCTTTGGCGGTAATCAGCATCCAGACAAAAGTAGGTCACTGTGACCTTTTCTACGTGATCGACTTACATTGAAATTAATGCTTGAGTTCAGATCTCAGTCTCTGTACATGGTAAGATCATCTAACTTTTGTATGGATGCATCAGGGATGGTAGATCAGCATCCTGGCGAAATTGGGTTGCTGTGTCCATATGTCATAGCGAGGCAAACTTTGTAATCATTGATTACCTATGTTTTATTAGTTATTGTAAATTTAATCAGTAAATGAATGAGTAACATGATAAAAAATCTTGGGTAAAACTGATGAAATACAAGAGCAATAATATGAGTTTATCATAGTTCATGCCTTTGAGTCTGCCATTAAAATTAATTTTGGTCCTGAACCATACTACATGTACTTGATACACTTGCCCAATACATTAATTTTATAAGCAAGCCACACTGAAAGTGACAATCATCAGATGCAGTCAGTAAATATTATTGATACTGAGATGTGCTAAAAAATAATTTTAAGAAGTTAATAGAGATTATTTCAGATTCTTGTAGTATTATTTTGTCAAAAATAATGGACATTTTTGAAAATTCTTAAGGTATGAGTGTATGGGTAAGCATGGCTTATGTTTTATTACCATGGCTGCCTGAAACAGAAAAAATCTACTTTTTATATATGATAAGAACATTCAAATATGGTTTTACCATTCTTGAAAATAGGGCTCTCATTTTTTTTTTATATATATAGGGCTTTATAGGGATTTTAGAGACTTATAGGGAAAATATAGGAATGGTCATATTTATCAGAAAATATAGGAAAAAATAGGGTCTTGACACCCTGCAAATTCTTTTAATGGGTCCAAGGTTAACTTTATTCCCCACTAATAGTCATCTTACCTGCCAGATTCCTTTTTCTGGAAGGGAAGATCTAAGGGCACCAAAGGGCCATTTCAAAAAAGGTTGGTTCTTACTTGAATACTTTCTGAGAAGATCTTTGAATGCATTTCCCAAAGGGTCCAATGTTATACTATGTTCCCTGCTGGTGGCAATCTTGGATGAGGTACGAACCAACTGGATATCTCTTTAAGGAACATTTGACTAAGTTTGGTTCTAACTGGATAAAAAATTTCTTTGAAGACAGCTACACCATATGGGAACGACACCGGATATTGGTACTACTGAAGCGGACAATTGATATTACTTTAGCATGAGTGAACGTGAAAAATCACACTTTTGTTATATTTCTTATAAATATTTGTGACCAGAAATGTGTGTGATGATCGACAGGATAAAATTGGAGCTCATAATAGTCGTATAAACATAGAGTAAAGCAAGTAAATAAAAATAAGAGATGAAAACACGTCGCATAGTACCACCAAAATGTCCCAATGGAATGTTTTTTTCTTCACAAGAGGCTCTCAAGAGCCTGTATCGCTCACCTGGGTCATGGCTGACACAATAATCAAAATAATCACAACGTTTAAGGTTCTCATTTTCAAATTTGTTTATTAATGTTTAAGGGTCTCATTTTGAAGTTTGCTGATGTTATATGATCCAAAATTAAATTATGTTCCCCACTGGCAGCTATTTTTGATGAGGCGTAGATCAACTGTCACCTTTCTTGAAGAAGACCATGTAAGGATCATTGTGCCTCACTTTGGTTCCAATTGGCATAGTATTTTCAGAGGAGATCTTTAAATGATTTCCCATGGGGTCCAAGGTTAAATAATGTTCCCCGCTGACTGCCGTCTTGGATGATATGCAGACATCCAGACACATTTTATGAAGGGGACCAAGTAAGGACC
>MJUU01041215.1:0-11312 GCA_002080025.1 Modiolus philippinarum
TCATCCGGAAACGAAAGTGTGACGGACGGACGGACGGAAAGACGGACGAACAAGAGGAATGCTATATACCCCCACCTTAAAAGGGAACATATACCACCAATTTCAAAAAATTGTAAAGGTTCCTCGGAACCATGTGTCTTGCCTGCTCAGTAAGGTATCATTATTATCAGGACAATACTAAAGTTTATATATATTTTCTGTATTCCAAAAAATAACTGGGCTTGAAGAGTTTCAGATAATTTTCAAAAAATGGAATCAAATATTTGTGAAATTCAGGTATTGAAAATGACCGTTTTCACCAAAATGTATTAAAAATGGTATGGTTGCTAGGCAGAATTCCAAAAATAACAGATCTTTGAGAGTTTCAGGAAATTTACCAAAATTGGAATTAAATATTTTTGCAATTCCATTATTGCAAATAACTGTTTTCATCAATATATTTTTTAAAAGGCATGGTTGCTAGGTAGAATTCCAAAAAGTAACTGGTCTAAGAGGGTTCCAGGAAATTTACCAAAAATCGGAATCAAAAATTTTTTGCAATTTTATTCATTAAAATGTTTTTTTTTTCAAATTCACTTAAAAAAAACATGGTTGCTAAGAAGAATTTCAAAAAATTGCATGTCTTTGACAGTTTCAGGAAATTTAGCAATGTTGGAATCAAATATTTTTGCACTTCCATTATTGAAAATTACAAAATATATCTAAAAAAAGTATGGTTGCTAGGTACAATTCCAAAAATTATCTGGTCTGAAAGGGTTCCAGAAGTCCAAATACGGAAAAATACGAAAAATGAAAAAAAAAAATAAATAAATAAACTTCAAAATTTTCATCTGGGTGTAATTTTCAGAGCATTTTCTAGCTTCTGACCAGTTTTTGTGATATTCCAATTAGATTTAATAACTGTATTCACCATCTAAAAAACTTTAATTTGTGGGTTAACATTTAAAAAAAACTAAGTCCAAATACGAAAAAAAAACGGAAAAACAAAAAAAAATCCAATTTTTTAGCTAGAGATAATTTTCTGACCATCATCTAGCTTCTGTCTAATTTTGACACAATTCTATAAAGATGAAATGGCTCTACTCAACCTATGAAAAACTTGTGCAATTGTTGACGCCGATGACGACAACGGAATTTGGATAGCTATGTCTCGCTTCCGCGACTTTAGTCACAGGCGAGACAATAAAAGGCTTCGCCACGACCCCAGCATGTCCACCGCTGAAATTTGAACAAGTGTAATTTAAATTGAATGTGGACACAATAAATAGCTTGACACTAGATGAACACAATACGGAGCTTGACACAGTAATTAGATGGACACAAACTAGAGAACATAAAATTTCGCCATTTTGATCCCTGAAAGCTCAGAAACTGTAGCTTACATCAAGATGAATCCAAGGAAAAATAAGAGGCCACGCCGAGCACAGCATGATAGGACCGCAGCATGTCGACCACTGAAATTTGAACAAGTGTAAACTAAAATGAAAGTGTAAACTAAAATGAATGTGAACACAGTAATTTGCTGGACACAAAAATGACCTTGACACATAAATTAACTGGACACAAACTATAGAAAATAAAAATTAGCCATTTTAATCCCTTATTACTAGGATATTGTAAGAGCTAAGAAATTCTGTTGATTACCATCAAGAGATAACTCAGGTTGAAATCCAATGAAAAATAAAGATTTCACATATTTTGAAATATTGAAATTTAGCCCCTTTGACCCATTATAGACTGAAAACCAAAAAGCAACGCAAAATATACTGTCATATTACTTTATGGATTTCCTTTGTTTGGGTTCTAGTGCTGCTGATGAGGAATAAATTTCCGAAATGGCCATACAGCTCACTAAAATTATTGCAGTTGGAGTTCTCATATGTGTTATGGTCTCGTGTTCATTTACTCCGTATCCTTTCGTGAAATGTTTGTCTTTTATTGCAGTGTGGAGTTGGTAAAACAATTCTCCGTCGTAGAGATGTATGCTCTTTACTTTTCTTAGATATGGTGTACTTGTACACGCGATAATATCTCATGTGTACACTTTGTTCAATTACTATTATCTAAATTTATGTAAATTCTAAAACCGAAGGATTAACTCCCTCCATCGTAGTTTTGTCCTTAGCTATATTTGATATTACTGATTGTTCGGATTTCGTTTGGTTTTATGAATTATAAACATTTTTTGAAATTATGGATTTCCTTTGTTTGGGTTCTAGTGCTGCTGATGAGGAATAAATTTCCGAAATGGCCATACACCTCATTAAAATTATTGCAGTTGGAGTTCTCATATGTGTTATGGTCTCGTGTTCATTTACTCCGTATCCTTTCGTGAAATATTAAATAGAAAAAAGAAGGGAAACGGGGAATGTGTCAAAGAGAGAACGACCCAAAGGGGAGTTATAACAACTCAATTAAAAAGGCTTACAATGAGAACAATCCAAAGATAAAAATCCTATCAAAATCTAATGAAAAATAAAGATTTCACATGTAATTGCAATTCTGGCCCCTTTGATCCCTTATAGCTCTGAAACGGTAAGAGTTACACTAAATCTGTTGAAATACCTCTGAAAGCTTACAATGAGGGGAATCAAAAGAAAAAAAAATCCCACCAAAATCTAATCAAAAATAAAGATTTCACATATTTCTAATAATTGCAATTTTGGCCCATTTGACCCCTTATAGCTCGGAAACGGTAAGAGCTATGTCAAATCCTTGGACATACCACTGAAAGCGTACATTGAGAGGAATCCAAAGTAAATCAAAAAGCAGCCTGCGCTGAAAATGAAATTGTTCAATTAGTGCTGTTTAAATATGGAATTAACTTATTACTCCACTAATTTTGTAAAAGAAAATTTCATTTTTTATACATTTATTTAATCATTCAACTGTTCAAAGTTTATTAAAGTTAAAGACATGCAGAAATTTACAAAAGTGTATTTAGATATCAAAATATATGTGAAGAAAAAAAAACAAAAAAAAAACTTTGTATTTTGAATTTACCAATCTGAAATTTAAAATTCAAATCCAAATTCAAATTTCATTATCCAATATATAGTTCGTGATAAACAATCACATTAAATGAGAGAAAAAAAGAAAAATAAAACAATAATCTTTATAACTAAGAAAACTGTGAGCAAGCTCACTAATAAATACCCCCCACAACCCCATTTGATTCAAGAAATTATAAAATCAATCAAATGAAATATAAGGTACACATCTACATTATGTCATGAACACTGTGCTAAAGTTTCATGAAAATACATTCAGTGGTTCAGGAGGAGGAGCGGATAAGAGATGGGTACCGATTAGTAATGTAATGCTAAGTCCATGTTTTGCTATGGGAAACTCCATAATGGCTAAGTCCATGTTTTGCTGAAATAGGAGGTGCACATCTACATTATGTCATAAAGACTGTGTTAAAGTTTCATGAAAATCTATTCAGTGGTTCAGGAGGAGTAGCGAATAAGAGATGGGTACCCCCTTGTAATGTAATGGCTTAGTCCACGATTTGCCATGGGAAACCCCAAAAATCAATCAAATCAAATTCTGAAATAGGTGGTGCATATCTACATTATGTCATAAAGACTGTGTTTAAGTTTCATAAAAATTTATTCAGTGGTTCAGGAGGAGTAGCGGATAAGAGATGAGTACCCTCAGGTGTAGCGGACGGACGGACGGAAAGATGGTATGGAAAACTCCAAAAATCAATCAAATCAAATTCTGAAATAGGAGGTGCACATCTATATTATGTCATAAAGACTGTGTTAAATTTTCATGAAAATCTGTTAACTGGTTCAGGAGGAGTAGCGGATAAGAGATGGGTACCCCCTTGTATTGTAATGGCTAAGTCGATGTTTTACTATGGGAAACCCCAAAAATCAATCAAATCAAATTCTGAAATAAGAGGTGCACATCTACATTATGTCATAAAGACTGTGTTAAAGTTTCATGAAAATCTGTTCACTGGTTTAGGAGGAGTAGCGGATAAGAGATGGGTACCCCCTTGTAATGTAATGGCTAAGTCCATGTTTTGCTATGGGAAACCCCAAAAATCAATCAAATCAAATTCTGAAATAGAAGGTGCACATCTACATTATGTCATAAAGACTGTGTTTAAGTTTCATCAAAATCTATTCAGTGGTTCAGGAGGAGTAGCGGATAAGAGATGGGTAACCTCAGGTGTAACGGACGGACGGACGAACGGACGGAAGGACGGGCAACCCCATCACTATATACCCTCACTTTTCAAGTGGAGGATATAAATATGTACAAGCAAATAAACATTATGAGTCCCCTGTCCTCAGTTCTAATGACTTTTTAAGAAGGAACCATAATTACTGTAAACTTTGTTTGAGGCTGACCTAACATATTTATTCGAAAGTATATTGATTTACAAAATGTACATTGTATAATTCACCTGTACACATGAGTAACCATCACAACTAGTAATTGTGTTACATAACTATGTGTTACATCACTACAGCCAAAAGAGGTCAGTTTATATTCTTGAGTATTCAAAGGTGGCGAAGCGGCTGACTTATTATTAACTACGCTACAGAAAAAGTTCCTAGCATTTTGTCATAAATAAACAATATTTTCAGTTTCTCGAAATTTTAAAGGATGTACTAAATTAAATATCTTTTCTTGTTAATCAATGATATTCGCATAAATCTTCATTACTGTAGAAATAATATGACAGAAGTTAACATTGTAGTGCTTTCTTAGTAAATGCCCAGTGGCACAAAGAGATGCCCAGTGGCACAAAGGAGATCAATCTCCTTAAAAATCCAACCAAAATCTAATGAAAAATAAAGATTTCAAATGTAATTGCAAATTTGGCCCCTTTGATATTTTGCGAAAGGATATGGAGTAAATGAACATGAGACCATACCACATATGACCCCTTATAGCTCTGAAACGGTAAGAGCTATGCTAAATCCGTTGTAATACCTTTGAAAGGAATCCAAAGAAAAAATCCCATCAAAATCAAATGAAAAACTAGAAGAACTGTGAGCAAAGTTCACTAATAAATACCCCCCACAACCCCATTTGTTTCCAGAAATTATAAAATCAATCAAATCAAATTCTGAAATAGGAGGTGCACATCTACATTATGTCATAAAGACTATGTTGAAGTTTCATGAAAATATGTTCAGTGGTTCAGGAGGAGTAGCGGATAAGAGATGGGTACCCACTAGTAATGGGCAAGTCCAGGTTTGGTATGTTAAACTCCAAAAATCAATCAAATCAAATTCTGAAATAGGAGGTGCACATCTACATTATGTCATAAAGACTGTGTTAAAGTTTCATGAAAATCTATTCAGTGGTTCAGGAGGAGTAGCGGATAAGAGATGGGTACCCCCCTCCCTTTGTAATGTAAAGGCTAGGTCCATGTTTTGCTATGGGAAACCCCAAAAATTGATGGGTGTTCCATGGAACACTTGTGTCGCCTGCACTACAGAAGAGCCATTTCTGGTCCAGTGAAGCTCTAAAATATGCAAAATTAAAATCTTCCTTATAATGTGCATGTCTAGATTAGGAGAAAAACATATTCTGCAAATTTGGTTAAGAATATGAATTACAGTTTTAAGGACTTGCAGATTAACAATCTGATTTAACATATGAGCTTAGTGGCTTGGCAAACCTCTAGAATCGGTAAAAAAAATCTAAGTATAATGTGCATAACCAGACCTGATATACAACATATACTGAAAATTAGGTTGGAATCTGACAAACAGTAGTGAAGGAGTCGAAGATTAAAAAACCCAATTAACAAATGAGCTATTTTGGCTCTATTAACCTCTTAAATCTGTAAAATCAAAATTATAAATATCTGGTGCGCAACTCTATCAAGTAATCAATGTATTCTGAAAGGCTGGTTGGAATTGAAGGATTTCCACATAAACAAACCAAATTAACAAATGAGCTATTCTGGCTCAGTGAACCTCTAAAACTGCAAAATCAAAATTTTAAGTATCAGATACACAACTACATCAGGTGAACAACATATCTTGCAAGTTTGGTTGGAATCTGACTTATAGTTGTGATGGAATTGGGGATTAACAAACCAGATTATCACATGAGCAATTTTGGCTCTGTGAACCTCTAAAATCTGTAAAATCAAAATTCTATATATAAGGTGCACAACTACATCAGGTGAACAATCTATCCAGAAAGTTTTGTTGGAATCAGACTGGCAGTTTTGAAGGAGTTGCAGATTCAAAAAAGACAGACTCACAAATGAGCAATTTTGGCTCTGTGAACCTCTAAAATCTGTAAAATCAAAATTCCAAGTATCGGGTGCACAACTACACCGGGTGAATAACTTATCCTGAAAGTTTTGTTAGAATCTGACTGGCAGTTTTGAAGGAGTTGCGGATTCAAAACCAACAGACTCACAAATGAGCAATTTTGGCTCTGTTAACCTCTAAAATCTGCAAAATCAAAATTCTAAGTATCAGGTGCACAACTACACCAGTTAAACAACATATCCTGAAAGTTTTGTAGGAATCAGACAAGTGGTTTTGAAGGAGTTGTGGATTCAAAAACTGTCGGGACGACGCAGGACGACGATGACGACGCAGGACGACGATGACGACGCAGGACGACGACGACGACGTAAGACGACGGATAGTAATCCCTATGTGTCGACTCTGCTTACAGTAGGCGACAAAAAAAATCAATCTAATCAAATTCTGAAATAGGAGGTGCACATCTAAATTATGTCATTAAGACTGTTCTAGTGCTACTGATGAGGAATTAATTTCCGAAATGGCCATACAGCTCATTAAAATTATTGCAGTTGGGGTTAACATATGTGTTATGCTCTCATGTTCATTTACCCCATATCCTTTCGTAAAATATGTGTTAAAGTTTCATGAAAATCTGTTCACTGGTTCAGGAGGAGTAGCGTATAAGAGATGGGTACCCTCTTGTTATGTAATGGCTAAGTCCATGTTTTGCTATGAGAAACCACAAAAATAATTCAAATCAAATTCTGAAATAGGAGGTGCACATCTAAATTATGTCATAAAACTGTGATAAAGTTTCATGAAAATCTGTTCACTGGTTCAGGAGGAGTAGCCGATAAGAGATAGGTACTCCCTTGTAATGTAATGGCTAAGTCCATGTTTTGCTATGGGAAACCCCAAAAATCAATCAAATCAAATTCTGAAATAGGACGTGCACATCTACATTATGTCATAAAGACTGTGTTAAAGTTTCATCAAAATCTATTCAATGGTTCAGGAGGAGTAGCGGATAAGAGATGAGTACCCTCAGGTGTAACGGACGGACGGAAAGACAGACGGACCGACGGACGGACGGACGGATGGACAATCCCATCACTGAAAGCCTACAATGAGAGGATTCTAAAGAAAAAAATCCTATTGAAATCAGATGGAAAATAAAATTTTTTCAGGTAATCCACATGTTTGCAATTTTTGTCCCCTTTAGCCCCTCATAGCATGGAAAAGAAACAATTTATCAAAAATCTGATGGTGCAGCGCTATGTTAGTTTTTCATAAGGAATCCATTGCAAAAAAACTTCATCAAAATCTGACTAAAAATAATTTTTTTTTTAAATAAGCCCCTGTTGGGTCCCATTTATCTCATGAACGATACATGCCACATGAAATCCATCATTGGCATTCATCTGAATGGAAATTTCCTCAGGACACTGAAAGAAACCCCATCAAAATCCGATAAATAATAAAGATTCAACAGTCAATTATGTGAAAACATCAAATTGAACTCTTTTTGCCCCCTTTTTTTTAAAAAACTGGTGGGGGCCACAATGGCCAAAACTAAGCCAAGCCTTTCTTTTGTGCCAAGGAACATTTTTTAAAATTTCATAAGATTTGGTCAATTGGAACTAAAGTTATTGACCAAAAACAAAAGTGTCTATAGAAGACGACGACAGCACCATACCATTATACGACCGCAAAAATTTTTGCAGTGTAAGAAAATCGCATCAAAATCAAAATAAAGATAAAGATCTCCCATATTTCCAAAAATTGCAATTTTGGCTCCTTTAACCCCTTATAGTTCCAAAACTTAAAGAGATATGCCAAATCTGTTGACATACTATCAAAAGCGTACAGTAAAATGACTCCTGGGACAAAAATCCCATCAAAATCCGATTAATTATAAAGATTTTGCATATTTTGAAAAATGGTTATTTCAGCCCCTTTGACCCCTTATAGCTCTGAAACCACAAGAGCTACAAAAAATCTGTTGACATGATGCTGAAAGCTTACAACAAGAAGAATCTAAAGAAAAAATCCCATTGAAATCCAATGAAAAATAAAAATTTAAGGTAATCTGCACATTTGCAATTTTGGCCCCTTTTGGACCCTTTTTTTTAAACGGGAGGGGCCATAAAATCCAAAACCAATGCAAACCTTCCTTTTGTGCCAAGGAACATTGTGCTAAAACTTCATAAGATTGATTGACTGGAACTTAAGTTATTGACCAAAAACAAAAGTGTCTACAGACAACGATGCAGACACCAACAACAACGACGCCATACCATTTTACGCCCTCAAAATTTGTTGCAGTTGTATAAAAAGTAGTATGCATGCTGCATAAACTGTTGACATAGGATATGTCTGGCCAGCCTCATGCACCGCTTGAATCTGCGGATTGAATCTTGCTAAACTCTTGAATCGATCATTCCTAGATGACTGATAGTAATGAATACCATTAAGAGATTATCAATGTTTACTTCTCAAGATGAAATTGCAGTAATATCAAAGTCAGTGGAGCATGACTGCCAGGTTATAAAGGTGTCAAACCACCAATTCAGCCAATCAGCGCTTAGAACAAATGAAAAAGTAGCTCTTTTAGAATCTAAATATAACTTTGAATTCTGGCCCCTTTAAAAATAAATGTCGGAATGAAACATATGATACACCTGTTTGAACATTGATGTATCAGGCTTATTTTGAGACCAAAGTTAATTGACTAGAATGATCCTTTGAGTACTTATCATAGGGGTTTTCCGGTATACTATCAGTGGGTCATGTTTTGGCCGTAATCGTGTATATTTATAGATAGGGGTTTTCCAACCTTCGGAACCCTCTTGGAAGGCTTTAAAGGTAGGCTAAAATTTTGATATGATGTTGACGAGATATGCACCTTTCGGAAAATATATGGTTTCATACAGGTTAAACTTAAGATAAATTGTCCGGGCAGATTTGAATGTGGGGAATTTCAGTTGAAAATGTTAAGGGAGTATGAGTCTCAGAAATTTTGTAATTAGAATTAAAATTCTGACCTTTTGTTTTGAAGAGCACTAGTAATGGAACAACTAGAGGAAAAAATTTTGAAAATCCATGTAGGACTTTCTGAGATACAAGACGTCAAAATTTTGGCAGGAAACAGATCTCTCTAGAGTTTTCCTTCAATTTGCATAAGATGTTTATAGGCCTTTAAATATATGAAATTATAATTGGAAGTTAATTAAATTTTATACACAGTCTATTTTATGTATTTTAAAGTGACTTATGACCAAAAAGATGTGATCCATGTGCAAAAATTTTTAGCACTGTTTGAATTGATAAAACCCGAGGATATAGAATGCTTCTGAAATCTCATGCTCGTACTCCCTTAAAGAAATGAATTGGTGGTTTCTAACCTAAACATAAAACACCTCTGAAACTTGTCTGCCCCGATCTTTATGCAGCTACATACCGGTTATCAATGGGCTACCATGAGTGGTTGATGTTACACAGACACAAGAACAACTAAGTACCAGTCCGTCTAAGAAACAGGCAAAATGCATTGGTGGGGTGGCACATAGAGGAAAAAAACGCAAACTTTTGATGTTTGATTTTATAAAAACTAACCAAGAAAACGTCATTTTGATAGATAAAAGTTCTGTGTTATTATGCCTTTTTGAGTTATCAGCGTCAAAAATTTAGTTACATTGTTCAGTGAAAAGTACGGGAATATTTTCCCGTCATTTTTTCTCTATATAACCAGTCAAAAATTATCTCGAGACCTAACACATGTTTGAATTTGAAAACTTTTTGTTTTAATGACCAAATGAATACATCTAAGCCGAAAATAACAGAATCTAAATTTTTGATGTGCCGCCCCCTGCCTGACTCTTAGCTGGAACAGTACTTAGACATTACAATAAACACTGCAAAATTTAAAAGTCAAGGAGCATGACTGGGGGCAATTGAATGTCACTGAAACTGATCTGTACTAATGCTAATGCAACTGTATACCAAATATCAATGGGCACCATAACTGTTCAATGTTAATCAGATACAAGATGAGAACTGTCCCCAAATGACAAACAGGTACCGAATTCCTCGTATTAAGCACCCAGGGCACTTAGAAAATGTGAAAAGGGGGCGCTTATTAAGTAGGACAAAAATCGTGTTCCAAAACGAAGCTCCTGTAACGAAATTCTTCGATTTGTCATAAGTACACCATGTATTCAATGTAAAAATGCTTCTACTTTCCAAATCTTTGATAAACAGAAGCAAAAAATAAGGCAGATCGGTTGTTTGTATCGACATGAAACAAAAAACTCGATTCTTTACAACCGGAAATTTGGATGTATACGCATGCGCAATTGATGAAAAACAAATCAATGACAGAAAACGTATGAAATAAATACGTAAATTACGGTTTTTAGTTGGAATTTTGAGGGGGTGCTTAAGGATTTCAAACAAAATTAAGGGTGGGGGCGCTTATAGCGGTAGGGGCGCTTAATACGAGGAATGAGGTATATCCCCACTCACAGAATCAGAAATTTATGTCACAGAAATTATTTTCTGACAAACAGACTGACAAAAGGATGGTTGGACGGACAAGGTGAATCCACAGGCACTTGGGTCCAGGATGTTTTTTTCTTCTTTATTTATCAATTAAATGACATGGGGCATAGTTTAAAAGTCGTTATTTCACATCGAGGTACAACTTAAACAAGAGTGAACATGCTGTAGATGTGCTGGAATAACTTACCCAACTCTTGCTTTTTTAACTTACTAAGGTTTGGCAAAAACAATCAAAATAGTTATATATAAATTCTTTTAATTATAAATTAACTCTGAATGTTAAGTGAACACAAGATTTTAAAATCCAGTATGGAATTTACCCATAACATCTGAAATCTGAATACAATGCTAAAAATCTACAAAATAAAAATATTTTTATCCACAATTTAACAATTTTCATAACTGAATGACTAGTCCATCATTCTGCCGGGCAGTAAGATGCACTATTTTCACCATAAACACAATTACTTGATTTACATATGAAAAATATATAATTTTGGAGATTTTCATTAAGGT
>MJUU01041218.1:0-20129 GCA_002080025.1 Modiolus philippinarum
TCATATATCAAGTGCCTAGGACTACTGATATAGGCTGTACAAACTGCTTGCTAAAAATTTAAAGTGATCGTTCATGCATGACTTAGGGGCCAGGGCCACCATCTTGGCGTGGAATCGTTATGTGCTCCCCAAGACGAAACTGCATGTCAAATATCAAGCGCCTAGGATTACTGGTATAGGTTGTACAAACTGCTTGCTAAAAATGTGACCGTTTATGCATGACTAAGGGGCCAGGGCCATAATCTAAGTAGGGATTTGAGTTGCACCCATAACAATGCAACTTCACATCAAATATTAAGGACCTACAACTAACATAAGCTTGTTAATTCACAATAGTTTGCAATTGTTGCCACCGCTGCTGGAAACGCTATCCCTAAGTCTCGCTTCCGCAACTTTTTTGTTGCGGGTGAGACAAAAATCGATGAGAATCTATGAATTATTTATCATAGCCTAAACTGACCCAAACTGAAAAAATCCTCTCACTAAAAATCACCCCACTTTCAAATATGTATGTCACAAATGTTTGTGAAACACTACATATGCCCCCAGATTCTACCGTAAATTTTATGAAAATACCCAATTTAACCCCTTTTTAACCTTTGTGACCTTGACCTTTGACCTAATTTTTTTTGCATAATAACCTTCCTCTTGACTAGACCTATACACTTCCAAAGTATTAAAAGTCTATCTTACATTCTTTGAAAGTTGTTTATTACCATAAAAACACCCAATTCAACCCCTTTATTATGAAACAGATTTCCATTTGTCCCCATTTATACCTCTTGTTTCTTAAAAATGGTAAATGCTACCTCAAATCTGTTGACATACTACAGTTACGCAATTTTATTATCAACTAGAGGTACTGTGGTCCACTGGGCCACAAATGAATACCCCCGCATGCCNCGATTGTCAGTGTACTTGTCTGTGAAGCTTCCATGATGCATAATTCCCTGTATATGCCTTCCCTAAGTTCATCTAATGTCCAGTTTCCAAGCCCATGTTGGCGTGTAAGATTCTCCTTTAGTCTCTCTGGTAATTTATTCAACATTACTGGTATCAAGAATGCTCCGTACGACTCTTGGCTTTGTCCCATTGATTCTAAACCTCTAATCAGCTGTTCCGATTTGTCATAAAAATTGCGACATGAACGAACGGTATGGTTTGGTGCTGGTAAATCAAGCAAGGACTGTATGTAGGTATTTGTAATTTGCTGTGTCTGTCCAAATCGCTTGTGCAATAAATCTATGGCCTTTGTGTAATTTGCATCTGTTAGGGAAAATCCAGACACTGTGTCTAATGCCTCGTTCAAGAGTAGGGATTGCAAGTAGTTAAATTTCTGTGCGTCTGACAATGTATAATTGTTATGAATTGCGGTCTTGTAAGAGTCCCAAAATGCTTGCCAGTTGAGTATATTGCCGTCAAATTTCTTCAATTCTAATTTGGGTAACTTGTGAAAGTGGCTACTATTACTAGGCACAGGATCATACATGTACTGTGATTGTGAATTGAATGACGCTGCATGGTTTCTATTCATGTTGAAGTTTTGGGCTGACGGGTTCAGGCGTGGGTCGAAATGCGGGACGGAGTAACTGTCGTGTATAGATGGGTCTATGCTGTATGTACTAGACTGTGTATGCGAGTCATGAACAGGGGCGCTAGCGTGGGCAGTGGTTATGGGTTGTACAGGAACGCTAGCGGGTGTAATGGTTTCTATGAATTTTTGCATCTTACATATTTTCAACTGTATGTTCAGCGAATACTCCTCTGCGTCCGAGATTTCCTCTTCCATTTCATCTTCCTGAATTTCACTTAAGATCTGTTCATTCAATGTCAATAAAAGTTTTTGTTTCTCCGTAATAGCACTTAGAATTAATGAAAGTTCATCTCTGTCATAATTTTCACTTGATTTCCGATCTTCGAATTTTTTCATCAACTTGGTCATTACACTCCTCTGTCCCGATCTTGCGGTTTTTAACTTCTTCGACATCTTCCTCGGCTGTCACGGCACCAGCAATTTGTAGAAGGAATCAACTATAAATGGCTTTGAATACTTGTATTACTGATACTTTAAGAAGCTTTGTACAATGTTTGGGCGATTAGTATCGTTGACGGCAATGACGTTCACTTCCGTAACTAAGTGGCAACGTCCGGGAAAAATAACGTTAAAGTTCATGAACGTTCATATTTCATGACATACACCCTTTTTTAACCTCTGTGACCTTGACCTTTGACCTGACCTAAATTCTTTTTGCATATTTATGTTCCTCTTGACTAGACCTATACACTTGCCAAGTATGAAAAGTCTATCTTACCTAGTTCAAAAGTTATAGCCAAGGTTCAAGTTTCGGACAGACAGACACACAAACAGACAGGACAAAAACAATATGCCCCCAATCCTCAATCTGGGGACATAAAAAGAGAGGTGGGATTGGCAAGATCTTTGACATATTTGTCTTTTAGAAGCCCTACAATGCAAATGATAACCAGACAAAGAATGCAAATGGCAAGTGGTCACTAACTGCATTCTGCAGCTTCTAAAAGACAAATTACGTCTAAGATCTGACCAATTGCATCACTCTTTTATCTTTTCGAGTTTATAATTTTATGTTTGATTTACTATGTGTACATATTTTTACCTTTTACCCCAGTTGGAACAGATACTTTACTGTTGGGCCAGATATTTTACTGCTTTGTTATATATGGAGTATAGGACATTTTATTTTTATACAAACTTTATCATGGCCAGTATCAAGTGAGCTCGTTAGGGCGAGCTTGAAGTGTTATGCCTTGATTAATTCCTGTCAAAAACATAATACCCTATATTTCTTTAATCGGTAATTCACAAATAGAATTCTATAATAAATTGATATGAGCTGAAAGTTATATTTTAGCATGTAAATTCATTCTTTATTACAATAATTAAATATGCATTCTTCATCATTTCAACGTATAATGGGTATGCGTATGAACATGACAGTATTATTTTTTTATATCACAGCCTGTTCAGTGATACAGAGAATACCAGGCAATGTAGATCAATGGAAATTCATACAAATTAACAATAAATGTGTTAATACAAACTGTATCACACCATTCTTTATATTGTTACATATATTTTTTAAGAGTTTCGAAGAATAGCGGAAAAATATTGTCTGTAAGTTACGTAGATATATGGTATCCAATCAGTATATCTTAGGTATGTCAGCTGTGTCTCTATATTTGCTATGCAAATTAGATTTTTGGTGGAATTTCATAAGAAGTCAGATTTTATCATTCTAGTCGAGTCTCCGTTGATGATGAGTTTTTTCCTGTGACATGTTTTTTTGTTATATACATTTTAAGTAAGAAATAGATTAGATTATGCTTTAATTTTTTGCAACACATTTTAAATTTATGGGTGTAATTCCACCAATGAATTTCATATATTTGAACATTTGTAATGGATATTAAATAAATACTGTACATGTACGGATATGCCAGCTTAGACTGTATGCACGGCAAGATTCAGATTTTGTGTTGGATTTTTATTGCTTTGGCTATATGATAGTATATTTGAGACATTATATACTTACACTATTTCTGAATTGTGGTGTATTGTCATTTGTATCTGTAACTTGGATTGTGACAGAGGCCGTGGAAGTTGCTTTTGATCCAATAGCCCTCACAGCAAATGTTAAATATTTGATATTCAATGTCTCATAATCTAATCTTCTATTGATACGAATCTCTCCTGCAAAATAACCAGATCAATTATAATGGCTGCAATCACAAACTACGGTATCAGTGGTTATCTTCATAGGTACTTCATTTTTGCTTAATTATTCATGGAACAATACATAATGGGAAATATAATTTAAATTAGACTTTAAATAACAAATAATCAGAAATCATTAGTATTACTTTCGGTGAAAATAAAATTGAACAATTTTGAAACATTTGTAAAATTTATTTAACTCCATGTGAGAAATTTCATAATCAACTTAGTTCTCGTTGTAGAAACTATATTTCTCAAATTCTTAGCTTGTTAACCCAGTTGGTTAAAAATACGTATTATTTATAATCCACACATAAATTTCTGTGTGATGTTTCCTGCAACGTTACATTTCATTCATTAAGTCTATTGTGACATCATCGTTACTAGACTTTAAGATAGTGCGACCATCGTTGACAACCGTGCTGAACCATTGAATCTGCGTCTGAAACACAGTTTACATGTAAGTCATTGGAGAAACAATATATCCTTCCATTTGCTTGTGGATTACGATATTTCTCCATTCTCGATAGTTAAATTTCTGAAGGTTTCATGTTGAAAATCAAGAATTTAACTATCTGGAACTGGAGAAATATCTTAATCCACTTGATCTGGAAGGATATACTGTATTTCTCTAATTTCTAGCAAATGTGAACACCTCCTGGTCAATGAGTTACTGAAACAATAACTAACATGTTTATAAATTTGTTCTCATTTTGGTGATTGGTCAATAATGTAAATGTCTTGTGTCAAATTCTATTAAAAGTGCAACTGGATGTTTATGAAATTAAAACCTGAATCATTTTCTGGCGAAATTGGTTTTGCATTTTTTACTAAGATTACTCAATTTATTGATAATCTGACATTTCTATCAAAAATATTACACTCAACATCCCTTTCAATGAATGGCAAAGTGATACACATAGCAAATATGGTAGCAACAAAATGGAAGCATGAGACTGGAGACAGCCAAGATCACTTCACTTCAAATTAAAAAAAAATTTTTTTTAGAAGGAATTAGAGAAACAATCGCTAGCATTTTTTTCCTGTTTATCACGATAATTTCTTAAATCTCGATAGTTAAATTTTCACATATAAAGTTCTCTGTAAACTTCAAACTTTAAAATGTGAAAAATTTAACTTAAAATTTAACTATCTCGATGTGAGAAATGTACATAATAAACTGGAAACAATGCTAGAAACTATATATAAATATATAGGTATTGGTTGGTCTCAAATGTGAGAAAATTAAAAAAAAACAATCCTAAATTGTGCAATAAAATCACACTAGTCGCATTTTATCAATAATATCTAAACTTTTATTACATCAAAACTACTAATTAATTTACCTGTTGTTGTACCGACAGTAAAATAATTTCCTACATCAGATCCAGGAACTTCTTCAAAATTTTTAATATTTTCTTGCAGAGCTGGATCATAAGCAATCAGTGTCGTAATCATTCTAGTAATATTTGTCTCTTCAGCAATCTGGAAGTTATAGAATGGACTGTTGACTGTCCAAGGAGCAGCAAACGTTGGTTCCACAGATGCATTGGCCAATATTGTAATCAACACAGCAGCTAAATATCATAAAAATATCAGAGCTTAATTTTCTCCAAAATAATTGTCATAAACATGGTTTCCAGTTCTAATAATGGCCAATTTCTGTGAATCAAAACAATTCAGTGTAAACTACACATTTGTCTCTAGAACATTATATTTCCATAGTACATCATGCATCTACTGAAGGTTAATGGTTTATTTTTCACTTATCTTTGATTGAGATAACTTAACAAATAGTTCCAAATTTCTTCATTTTCTCCCATCCATAAAGAACCAAGGAGCTTATGTTGTTACTATGATATTAGATCTAATGTTGTTACTATAATATTAGATCTTGTGTTGTTACTATAACATTAGATCTTATGTTGTTACTATAATATTAAATCTTATGCTGTTACTATTAGATGAACAACTGGATAAAAGACTAACAAAACTTTGAATTAACAAAACCAGTAATGGCCTCCTTTTGTCCATTACTTTCAAAATCAAGAAAGTAGCTTTAAGATTCCTTACAAGTTGCCTGACTGTCTGTCTTGACCA
Organism: Modiolus philippinarum; assembly: GCA_002080025.1. Taxonomy (NCBI): domain Eukaryota; kingdom Metazoa; phylum Mollusca; class Bivalvia; order Mytilida; family Modiolidae; genus Modiolus; species Modiolus philippinarum. The sequence goes on from MJUU01041218.1 coordinate 5,855, forward strand.
GCTAATATAAATTGGACAAACAAAATTCTAGGCATGCCTCACAAAATGTTAGGCAAACATTTCCCTGTTTTTTACTTTAATGCTTGTAATTTGACAGGCAAGTATTTGCTCAACCCTGAAGGCTTTTTTGTGTTTTACAAATGTCAGTAACAAATTATTCACTTTCCAGAAGATACGGTTTTCATACATGCATTTTATTAAAGATTGTGCTGATTTTCCAATTGAATTTGTGTCAAAATAATTCTTTCGTGGACAAAGGAATGAATTTGAGAACTTAAAGTTAACTATGTACATGTTGATGTTAAATTTCATGGAAACTTGTTATAAGGAGATACTATAAAACAAACCTGTGGCAGTCTGTACTGACGGAATCTCAGCTTTAATGTCCGTAACAAGTGCATTGAATTCTATTGATGCAGCAGACGCCACACTCAATCTGAGATTTGTTGAAATTATTCCTGTGGTTGAATCAATTTTAAATGCTTCCTGCAAAAAAAAAGAATACATTTACAACAATTAATAACACTGGTACAATCAATTTATGAATTTCAAAGGGTACCAGTTATTTTTGTTGTATTTTGTTTTATTTGGTACTTGCTTGTTTGTCTGTACATGATTCTGAGAAAATTGGATACTTTTATTTACTGTAATATATTCAATTTTGAATATTAAAACATAAAATAGTACTTTTTTTAATACTGTGGAAGCACTTTTATTCATGGACATTAATTTTCATGGTTTTCAAAAAATATCACTATTTGGTGGTACTTAAATTTATGGTTTCAAACTCTATGCATTTAAACTTGAGGGGAAAAATGCATTTGGTTAGGAACTTAATTTCATGGTTTTAGCTAATCATGAAATCCACGAAAATTGGAACCGTACAAACAATAGTACTTTCATAGTAGTTTACATCATTTGTTTATCTCAAACCTTCAAAGGCATAAAAGCTCATTTGCATTCTCAACAAAACGTTTCTAATTTCATGTAAAAATTTATATGTCACCAACAGATTTTTTTAAGCTTACCCTATAATCAAATGGAAAAACTTGTTGTATGGCAACACCATTATTATCTCTAGCTACTATTGATGACCTGGGAATGGAATACTGCAGTTCACTTGTAGAATCCAGATCTGTGGCATTCACCGTTAGGACACTAGTCCCAATACTTACACCTATAACAAATGTCATCAGAAGGTTGATTTAGTTAAATAAATAAAACATATGTTTTCAATCGTAACATAGTTTGTCTTGCTTTAGCAAATTTTCACAATGTACTAATTTGCCTGATGATGCCCCACCATTATGAGTTTATACACATACAAGGATATCTGATCCTACTGGGTACAGTTACTATGACCTTACTCAGACATCATCTTGAATGTAAGTCAACCGAGCAGAAAAAGTAGGTCAATGTGACTTGACTTTGCCTGCATGCTGACCTACTAACAGTGATATGCAAGATTATAAGAACCTACCAGTTGGTTGGAAAATACTTAATATCCCTTGGATTTTTTTCTTAAATATTGGGTTCTACCCACCATCCCCAATCCAACTCCCACCCTTATGGATAAAATATGCCCCCCACCTTAGCAGATAGTCTGGATCCGCCACTGCCTACCATGTACCATCACTCAAACTTAAATGAAAGTCATTCCTGCAAAAAAAAAGTTGTTTTTTTTTCAAAATTACCCAATTTTGCTTGAATGCTGACCTTCTGCCTAAGAAGCATGCATTTCTATGTTAAATTATCCTACCATGTTCCATAAATAATTTATGAACTTTGAAAATCAAGGAAAATTGACCTAGCTTTGTATGAATGCTGACTGGACATAATTTTTCAAGGGGACAATCTGAGGACTATTTTAACCAAGTTTGATTCCAACTGGCGAAATAATTAAGAATAGAAGATCTTTGATTGAAAAGTTCATGATGTATGAACAGACGATGGATGCCAAATAATGGCAAAGCTCATCCTGGCCAAATCCAGGTGAGTTAAGAGGGGTTAGCAAGCATACTCCATGACAAACAAATGTGACACTATGGATACATGATGGATACAAGACATTTCTAAATGCTGTGGGAAGACATGAAATATGGAATGGAAACTAAATAAACAATGCTTTCATAGCTTTACTTACTTTCATCTACATTAGCTGAATAAACTTCTTTGTTAAAAACGGGCAGTTTGTTGTTAGAATCAGTGATAAATACAATGACATCAGCTGTTCCTGTCAATGGTGGACTTCCTTCATCTCTAGCATTCACCTAAACATGATAAAACGGCAATAAGTAAGCAAGATCACAAAAACTAACACGCTGTTTTACATTGAGATTGTAGTTTGTGTATATTTTTTCATGAGAATGGGGGTTGGGTCCCAAGTTTGATAAAATTCTAATAAAATAGATATTGAATTTCAACCCTAATGAGTTAAAATTAAGATAAGTTCCAAATTAATGATCAAAACAAAAGGACCTTAGTTGTTGCTCTTCTTGAAGAGATTAAAGGATATAATTATAGGAAGATTCACAAACCTGATTAGTGATGTTACATAATTTTAATTTACATATGCAAATTAGCATTTTTGGTGGGTAAAAATCTTTTTTAAATTTTGATTCCCCAACGTCACATAAGGTTGGAGATATATAAATTACAAAATTCCAGGTTAAGTGTCATGATATAAGTGATTTTATTTTAATCATGTTGTTCGGTATTGAAATATTTTCAATTCTTTGAATTATAACAAAAACTTTCATGTATTGTTTATATATGTTACTACTTACAACAATATTAAACATTTTACGGACATCATAATCCAAATTACTCCTGTTTCCCACTTTTATTTGACCATTATCTGCATTAATTTCAAACATATCCTGTCCGCCACTGAATATATAATATTTGATGTTTCCATTGGAACCAAGATCTCTGTCGGTAGCTCTTACAGTAGTCACCAATAGTCCTGTAACAAGGATATAGAATAAATATAAAGATATCACACCATATCAACAACAAAGGAAAATGGATATAATGGAAACGAGATATTCTTTCCAAATCCCTTATTGCATGTATGTTTTGTTTTTATAACTATGTAAATATCAAACTTACTGCAAAATTTAATTTCTATCAGCGATGATACTGCTGATATCAGCCATGATACTGCTGAGTACACAAACCAAAGGAAATGGCCATTTGGAAGCCAAATATCGATATATAGTAAAAGAATCATCCAGACAATTCCAGACTGTCAGTAGCAGGAATCTGCTGAAAAATGGTTGTTCTATAGATGTACATTTTGACACCTTACGTTTAGACTGTTCAAAGCAGATCAAAACATTTTGAAGATCATAAAACCAAACATGTCTAAAAGGCGATAGAGAATAAATTCTGTAAAAGTACTTTTGTTTGTGGGGTTCCAATTTTCATGGATTTCATGGTTTGCTTATACAATGTACCATGAAATTAGTTCCACATGTAATGAAATGTTTTCCCTAGAGTTTTAATGCATAGAATTGGAAACAATGAGTCTATAAAGTACCCACCAAATAGTGATATTTTCCAAAACCACAAAATTTATGTCAACTAATAAATTTTTAAAGTACTTCAACAGTACCAATAGGATTTAAATGTGTTGTGTTTGAAATAAAAAGAAATTTATTCTGCAATGGCCATTTATATCGACAATTACGACCCTATGAATATTTTATTTCATATTCGTAGGGTAAGCTGGCCCAAGAATTTGAACAAAGAAAAGACAAGGCGACTGGTGTGAAAACCTCACTACTTTGACATCACAGTGTAAATTCTCCTGTGATGTCATGGATTTATTCAAAATGGCCAAAGTTGTTTACTTTCTACTTCGTCCCGCTTCACCACGAAAATGCATTTCTAAATAGGTTTTTAATGATTGCAGGATAAAAACAATAAACGTACATTGTCAGAAATATAAAAATTATTTGTACTCACTGCGAAACAGGAGAGAAATGCTCGGTAAACCTCACATTTCTACCTGTTTCTAAAGCTTGTCAAATAAATTCTATATTTTCTGACAATGTACATATATTGTATATATATTTAAATAAGGCATGCATTCCATTCAAAATCTGCTCACTGTCTGAAAGCTGCATGTCATATTCCAAAGTGAAGGTAAAATTCATATATGGCACCTGTGCACTTCTGATGAATAGCATTATTTATATGCAGAAATTTTTAAGGTGCATATCTAGTTTGTTAGGTAAAAAGTTTAGCATCATTTGAAATGAGGGTCAACATGTTGTAAGAGCTCAAAATTTACAAAGTAACCAAACACAAATAAAGCCAAAACAATGGTGGTCTGCCTCCTTAAATAAATAGACTCAAGTCTTGAATTTCCAATATTTTGCCATTGAATACTTGTGTTACCTGCACTATAAAAGTGCTATTTTTGGCTTCCTGAACCTTTTAAAAAAAAGAGTAAAATTAAAATTTTAAGCAGCTGATGTACAAATCATGAAAAGATATCCTGTCAGATTAATTGAAATCAGACTTACAGTGTTGAAGGAGATTTACAGACCACACATCAAACGTCAGAGGACACCAAAAAGGCAGATATTTATAGTTTGTATGTATTACATGCCACAAAAATATTTTGGAACCATTTAAGACGTTAAACAAACTAGATCCCCTGAACCTATTAGTTCAATAAACGAACCAATCCCTGTCAACTCTTCATAATACTACCCCACCCAGATTCCATCATCTCTTCAGTTTATGAATCCACAAAAATGCAATTCAGCACATTAAAACCAGACCTCCATATATTCTAAGTATATGAACCTGTACAGACCCTTAAGGAAATATGTTCCATGTACTTACCAACTGGTGCAAGTTCACTGATATTGCCTATGTATGAAGAATTGTCAAATATTGGAGTGTTAGTATTTTCATCCTGTAAATATGAAAACAAAGTTTGGTACCATAATGATATTAATCTTTCAATAATAATATTGACATTAGATTAACTGATGATAACATTTTATGGTGGATCATTACATTTGCAATTTTTCAATGAATCTGTGTATACCTCTAAACACCTAAAACAGCTCCTTATAAACACTCGTGTTTTGTCTGTTGATCAAAGAATCAAAGTAGTATAGAATACCATTGTATACCCATTAGCGACCTGATTCAGCCTGGTTGCTGACTAAACCTTGTATAGAATATTATTGTATACCAATTAGCGACCTGATTCTGCCTGGTTGCTGACCAAACATAACAGATACATGCATACACTGTAAACCAACTTTTTTTGCGGATACCTTATTTCACATTTTTTATCTCATGTACAACTTTGAGGGGACTCATTTTCTGCAATTTTCTATATCTATAAGGGTAAGAAATATTTGCAAAGATTTATTTTCGAGATATCTTTACACTCGTGAACGCAGCTTTTGACTTGAAAGTATGTAAATCAAGTAGCGAATGTAAGTCAAAGTTAACTAATTTGGCCTTGATTCTGGCCCACCATCAGAGATGCATGCATATGCTTAGTTAGATGATTTTGCCATGTCAGTAATTGAGATAAATGTAATAATTTGGGTGTAAAATTTTACAATAAACCACACAAGCTAAAAATAATGGTCCAAGTGTAAACCGCTATACTGGCCGAGTACCCATTCTTGCCAAGTACCCAATCTCATCACTTGCTATTTCTACAAAATGGCTTAAGATTTTTCTAAAACAGTTCTGGTTCCCCGTTAGGTCAAAAACCTGTTTCTTTCAAATATCATAAAATATTTCAACTGACCCTTTTTAATCAGTAGAAAAATAGTGCATGGCAAGATTGGGTAACTGGTGACAATTGGTACTCAGCCCATAGTCACTATGATAGTGTAAATTGACAACTAACAACTATAGTCATTGTAATAGTGAAATATGACAACTAAAGCTACAGTCACTGTGATGGTGAAATATTACAATATACAGCTAACTGACAACTCACAACTATATTCACAGTGATAGTTCAATATGACAACTAACAGATATAGCCACTGTGTTAGTGAATTATGACAACTTACAACTTTAATCACTGTGATAGTGAAATATGACAACTCATAGCTATTGTCACTATGATAGTTATATATGATAACTCACAGCTATTGTCACTGTGATAGTGATATATGACAACTAAAAGCTATAGTGACAGTCACTGTGATAGTGATATATTATAGTCACTGTGATAGTGAAATGACATTTCACAGCTATTGTCACTGTGATAGTGGTACATGACAACTCAAAACTATAGTGACAGTCATTGTGATAGTGATATGATACCTCACAGATATAGTTCATGTGAAAGTGATATATGACAACTCACAGCTATAGTCACTGTGATAGGGAATATGACAACTGACAGCTATTGTCACTTTAACAGTAGAATATGACAACCCACACCTATAGAGACAGTCATTGTGATAGTGATTTATGATAACTCACAGTTACAGTCACTGTGATAGTGAAATATGACAACTTACAACTATAGTCACTGTGATAGTAGTATTTGCTTTCTGTGGAGGCTGGTCAGCATCAGTTGCTTCTACTACCAGTACAATACTGAAATAAAACAAATGTATGTTTAAGCCCAGAAAGGTTAGTTTCTGTAATTAAAACAAAAAAATTACAAATTCTCCAGGAAATACACTTCTGACTATGCAGACAGTAAGTAAAAGGCCTAGGCTTGAACAATGCTAAATAAAACTTGAAAATGGGGTTTTTGTACATTATACCTTATAAGGGGTTATCTTCATGAGTATAGAAAAAGCTTTATTCATGGTTAATCTAATATTGGGAAACTTTCATACCTTGAACAATTTTTTACATGAGACTTATATAATACAGAAAAAGATTAAAAAACATTAATATTTCAGTCCATGAAAATGAAATTTAAAATTTTGAAAGAAATCACAAAATTAGCAACCCACAAAAAACAGTCTGCTGAGTTCAACAATGTTGCAGAATTTGGCAACCTGAACTTTTAAATTTACTTATATAATATTTTTAATTTAACATTGGGGTCAATGCACAACTTTTAATTTGTACAATGAATAGTTTTATGAAATAATTCCAAAAGGCAAATTGGACTAGGTACCATGCCATTTTTTTTTGTTTTTTGTTTTGTTGTTATTTGGGAAAATTTGACAGAAAATCTCAAAGTTGATGAATTCAGCAACCTTATTTTACATAGAGGGTAAAGGAGAAATTTCTTATTTCCTGGTAGATTGGTAGATTTTGTTCATTGCAAAGTAAAAGATGTTAGAAATAATACTTTAAAACATTTCATATGCATAAGTCTGTGCAATGAAAATCCTCAAGGTTGCAGAATTCGGCAATTCAAGTTTGTGGTATTTGGAACTTTCCTGGACTGAAACAGGCACTAACATGTTATTCTTCTTAAGATATTGCATTATTGCATCTAATTCCAATTTAGATATACTATTACTGCATTGAATTTATACAATTGATATCTGTTATTTGAGTTACAAGTAGAATGGATCCACAGATTAAACTACACACTCTCCCTCTATACCGGTATACTACAACCTTGTTTAGTACATGATCGATAGACCTTTGTATCTCAAAATTAAGAGCATAAACCTATAATTTTTTCTTGTTTAACCTTTCATCAAGTCCTACTTATTCAAAGCACTTTTATAAAATTCCTGTTTCATTCATTCAAAGATCAGTAAAGTCATTGACTTACAATCCCTGTCTATTGGGGGTCTCCTCAAAGCTAACAGCTCTGGAAAGGGAGAGAATTCCAGATCTCAGTCCTAGGGAAAAAGCATTATCAGCTGTATTTCCATCCACTATTCTGTATGTAATGTCTGTGCCTGATTCCTGATCTGTGGCCTAAAATGCAAATAATTTATGATGACAAAGTAATTCCTGATGACAAAGTAATTACAGATGACAAAGTAATTCATGATGACAAAGAAATCCCTGATGACAAAGTAATTCCTGATGACAAAGTAATGCCTGATGACAAAGTAATGCCTGATGACAAAGTAATAACAGATGACAAAATAATCACATATATATATTGCAAATTTATTACATCTTGAACTCAGTAAACTGCCTCATGGAATAGAAACCTTACTCTCAATTGCATGATATTTTCTCATCCTGCACTTACTTCCACAGGTGTTGAAGTGTTAATCCCCCTTCCAAATACTAAATTATTTTGTAACACATTTTTGTTACATTTACTTGTGATTGTATATCAATATTTTTTTTCATGAATAAAGATTATAATATAGCACTGTAAAAAATACCCAAATGGGGCAAAAATCTTAAATAAATCATTGCACCATGAAATCAAAACCTTCATGATCGCATTATTGACCCATTCTTGGAATATATCTTTCAAAACAAGATTTGTGAATATGCATACCCCTGGGAATTACATTGACAATATATCAAACCTAAATCAATGAAGCATGTTATTGAGGTCAGAGTATGGTAACTTATAGCAAATGGTATACTGTATATACTTGAATATAAGTTGGAAATTCACGAGAGATTGAATGCATTTCCAGACGAGGGATCCAACTTATCAGGGTAACCCAGGACCAGGAAGAAAAGTGGAGGACACCAGATATCTAGGAGACATATGATGACCAATAATACAGTTTGCTGGTACTCAACAATCACCTACGTTTGTGGAGACATTATTTAAGAACTTAAAAGTTTTGTTTTCTTCCTCAATTCACCATGTTTTCATTCAAGCATCTGATGGAGGTACTTGATGCATATTAATGTTTCACTATTAAGTACTATGGTGATTTCAATTATTACCATAAACGACACTAACGAAACATCTTTTTTCATGTAGTGAGACATATCGTATATGTTACTTGAACATTTCCTACCTCATTTATACTTTTTCAAGATTTAGTCAATATAATCAATGTAATTTAATTCTTAATGAACACTGCATATAAAAATCATTAATATTGGAAACAAATACATTTGAACTCATTTCTTTAACATATTATTGGTTTATGGTCATACCATATAAGTAAACAAAGTTTAGTTATCCCCCCAATTCAATGTCTAGGCTTGAAAAATGAAGAAAACACATAAAATGCTACACACACAGCATTTATGTCACGTAGAACATGTTCTTTTATTAAAAAGAACAAAATTTGATAAATTACAGCTATTTTATGTTGAAGTTTGGTACAAAACTTGAGACTTGATAAATTACAGCTATTTTATGTTGAAGTTTAGTACAAAACTTGAACACAATCTCTGACTGACTTATAATTGTGATAAATGCCAAAAAGAGACTTTCGTGCCCTGAAAAGACCTCCTGACCTATAATCCAAAATATAAGGGAGTAATTAAGAGTTAAATTTACCTGTACTGTAACAGGAATCAACAAAGTTGTTCCGGTTTCTTGAACTGATGTTCTATAAGATGCTGGATTAAATACTGGTCCGAAGTCATTTACATCTACAACTTCTATAGACAGAGAAACACTGGTCGCCCTTGGAGAAACACCCTGGTCTGTAGCTATGAACAATAGTTCATATTTTGGATTTGTTTCAAAATCTAAAGGCTTTGCAAGTGATATCTCACCAGTAACTGGATTAACATGAAACCTAAAATTAAACACATTATATTTTATTGTTAGGCATAAATGTTAGCAGCTTGACCTCGATTGTTGTTTTATATCAACAAAATATCATCACAATATAATGGAAAATTCTACATTTTTTAAGTAAGCGCTGAAAGCATTTGTGTCTACAATATTCTAGTTATGTCTATTTCTAATCTTCCCTTTCCTGGAATGGTTTTTTTTTTAAGTCAGGCCAAGTCAGTTAGTATAAGCATCGTCAGGTCCTTCATGTATTTCATTTCACATCTGCTGTATTCAAAATTGTATCATTGTATTCTGTAGATTGGAGCATAAACTTCACTTGAATATTTGATTGAAATTCACTGGATTTACTTTGGATATTACAGGACTTCCAAGAAAGCAGCTCTTTGTAATCCAAGGTGGAAATGGGTACTGCAATATCAGTAAAGTTGGTAAGAACTGGATTCCTGAAATGCCGACATACCTCCCAGTACAAACAATTATGGCTGATTTCCTAAAGCATTAACATATTACACTTGTAATTCTTCAAAGAATTTACCAGTACTCCTCTAGTAACAACTCCTTCATAACTCCAGTGTATCGTCTGTTAATTAAACAATCAAAGTCCTATAGAATTTTATTGTATACCAATTCTTACTTCCTGAAGGGGTTTACCTTGGTACTCGAGTTATGAAAAATAGTAATTGTCCATAACATGATACCCAACAACTTTTACAAATTTCTAAAATTCAAGGCATAACTCAAGAACCCCTGGATATCTGAACCCAAAATCAAACTTGTTATGATTTTTGTAGTCAACAACTTATATACCAAGTTTGAAGACGATATGATATTTCGTTCTCATGTTTTCAGTTAGAAACCTTTGGGAGAAGGATGGACAGACGGACGTATGGCTGTGGGTATCACATAATACTCGGCCACTACGTGTGGAGGGTATAAAGATCGGCATACAAAACATTTCGTATAGAAACTTTGATTGTTTGATTAAGAGGCAAACGACAGAAGTTTAGAAGGAGTTGTTATATAGGTGTTACTAGAGAAAAAGGTAAGTCCATTGAGGAATTGCAAATTCATTGTGTTAGTGCTCCAGGAGATACATGTAATAGAAACGCCAAGAATTATTTTCCAAATGATAGTGTGAAAGGATTAAAACATCATAAGGTTTGATTAGAATGAAGCTGGAAAATACAAATTCGGACAGGCAGATTAGTGTTTAGACTGGAACCCCATGTACCTAACTCATTCATGGCAAGGGTATAAGAAAGCCTTTAAACACATAATTCATCTGATTAAGAATCAAATAGTGCATAATAAAATTATATAAGTGAAATCCTGCATATTTACAAGGAAATACACTGAAAAGTTAAAGAAGACTCTGTGAAACAAAAGAATCTAAATTGAAAATAAGGCTTTGCAAGTTTTATTTGATTTAAGCTTTAGGGGATTTTTTTCAAAAACTTTTCTGGAATTCCAAAACTGATGCATTATAAACCAAAGACAGAAAAAATCATAACACCAAAAATGAGAGGGGTCGGACTGGGCCCAACTTTATTTACACAAAATCATGAAATACTGTGCTTACAAATGAACTCAAATACTGATAAAATCCAAATTCCTGATTTATTTATTTCCTGAAATCTCAGGCTTAAATTATAGAAATACTAATTCTCAAGCTTTAAAACTTCTAGTCCAGTCATCCGGAAAAAGGTCAGGCTCCCTTAAAAATGAATTGAATCTGATTTATAATGTAAATATACTTACACATCTGCTCCAGTTCCTGACAAACTGTACCTTAATTCACCATTAAGTCCACTGTCTGCATCTGATGCCTAATAATAGAAATATTTACATATGTTTCTGTCTACTCAAATTCAAACTTGATCTACATACTGAAATTAAGAAACCACCATACAGCGTTTATTTTTTCATAATTCAAAATTTGATAACATCATTGACAAGGCTGTCTTCACATATCTTTCACTATACCAATATCCAAAAGCAACTTCAAATTCAAATCAAAACAACAGAAAATACCAAAAACTGCAGTAAATTCTGAATTCTGCATATGGCCATTTATATGACAACTTATGTCTTGAGAGATAATAATAGGGTCTGTAAGTCTTTTTCATTTTTTTTAATCTTCCCAATGTATAAATCAGACAAATCGAAAAGTCTTGAAGCCTAGCAAGACATTCGGTCAGGCAAATTAGAAAAAGCTGCCAGACCGAAGATAATTTACAGGACCCTCAGTTTCATAGCATGCAGGAGATGTCAAATTTTTGCCTGACATTTGGTCCTGTTGGCTGATAATTTTGCCAGACCGACTGAAGTTTTGCCTGATTTGTCCTTCGGTCAGGCAGATTTCGATTTGTCTAATAAATTGAATTTACATTTTTGACAAAAATATATGATGTTTCAAGGTAGATCAACATTGTGCATACTGTGAAAATCGAGCCAGGTGCAGAATTGAGTTGATTTTTTTCAAGCCGGAACGTTCTTTCCTCAGCCTTTTTATTGTGACACCTTATTAATAACACACGTACATCATTCACTTTCCTGTGAATAATCTCCCTTTTGCTGTAATTATTTTCTGTGTTGCAAACTACTTAAAATGTCTCTCTAAATCAAACGGTATCAAATGGATTTTTTTCAGCTCAACAGCTAAACAGATTGCAGAACTTGTGCATCTTTTGCAGACAACACTACTCACTATCATCGAAAAATACAGATACAGTGTCAAAAGTAGAAATTAAATGCAAAATGCACATTGTATAAGACAAATAGTCTAACAAGTTCCAGTGGGCCAGATCACTTGTTGATAATAATTTATATATTACTGACAGATTGGCCATTGACCACTGACAATCAGTTAGAGTTGCTGAATTTGGTTTCTAAGGACCTGACATAAAAATTAGCTGTCTGTTTGGTGCATCAGAAACAATCTCTTCCTCATTCGTGCCTACTCCCACTACACTTGAATTAACTAAGTCAGTGATGTCAACAAAGCTCACATTTGGATCAAACAAACTATATTTTAAAAAGATCTGTGGGGTTCTTCCATATGAAGAATGTCTGTTACGGTTTCCATACCTGCATTTATAGCTGCTGAAGAATTTGTAGCATCCTTTTGCGTACAGAACATCTTCATCACTTCGTTTAGGTATGCGTCATCCGCATAAGCAAGTATGCTGCCATCTTTGTTAATCCTGCTGGATGTTGTTGTCCCGCCATTTGCAATGGCATAGCCAGAAGTGCCCTCTGATGATCCTGCCTCGCTTTGACTCTAGGCAGCCATTTTGTTTGCATGATCTCCTGTTGGAGATTCGTCTGCCTGCTTGAATGTCTTTTTCAGGCCTTTGCCAACATTTTCTCTTGTCCTCAACAGGATTTTGAAACGACAAATGTCTTCCTCATCTATTAAGGATAATGCTTGCATCATGTCAAATCCCTTTTTTATCACTTCCTTGGCGGTTGATTCATTCAACTTCATAGTACTTGCCCAAGTCAGTACCCGGTCAACATCGTTCATTATGCCAACTTCACTGTCACCTTCATTTTTGTTTTCATACATAATTGAGTGTTACAAATTGCACAAACATAATGTAAATATTAACTAGAGCTGTTGGCAAAGCCAGACTAATACCCCCGCAACTGCATTTGAGTACCAAGGCATGTCATTTTGAAATTTGACCTTTAGCCACATGGTAATTGGAAAGTAAATCTAACAGAAATAAAGCCTGTCAGGACTGAAATTACTCAAATCAGTTCATATCTGGTATATGTACTTCATTTCAAGGGTAATACATTAAATAATATATAATTCGGTGGATACAAACCTATTTAACCAAGCTTTCGGCACAAAATGAGCAAGGATTTACTATCATTAAGGTCAAAGGTCAAAGTCAAGGTCACAGTGACCTAAATTTGGTACGCGACACATCGTCTTCCCATGATGCATCCAAACACAAGTTTGATAATCCTAGGTGCTACGGCAGAAAATTTCTCCTCCTGACACAGTTTAATTATCATAAAGGACAAAGGTCAAAGTCAAGGTCACAGTGACCTAAATTTGGTATGCGACACATCATCTTCCCATGATGCATCCACACACCAAGTTTGATAATCCTAGGTGCTACGGTGCAAAAGTTCTGCTCCGGACACCGTTTTTTCTATCATAAAGGTCAAAGGTCAAAGTTAAGGTCACAGTGACCTAAATTTGGTAAGCGACACATCGTCTTCCTATGATGCATCCACACACCAAGTTTGATAATCCTAGGTGCTACGGTACAAAAAATCTGCTCCAGACACGGTTTTACTATCATAAAGGTCAAAGGTTAAAGTCAAGGTCACAGTGACCTAAATTTGATATGCGACACATCGTCTTCCCATGATTCATCCACACACCAAGTTTGATATTCCTAGGTGCTACGGTACAAAAGTTCTCCTCCGGACACAGTTTTACTATCATAAAGGTCAAAGGTCAAAGTCAAGGTCACAGTGACCTAAATTTGGTACGCGACACATCGTCTTCCCATGATGCATCCACACACCAAGTTTGATAATCCTAGGTGCTACGGTACAAAAGTTCTGCTCCGGACACGGTTTTACTATCATAAAGGTCAAAGGTCAAAG